>JAOTRA010083218.1:0-12672 GCA_026260255.1 Pseudolaguvia tuberculata | reverse complement strand
TATAAACTTTCCCTTTCACTCTTGCTGAAACTCGTCTATCACAAATCACTTCTGCCACTCTTCTCCACCCGCACCACCCTTTTTGGACAGCAAAGTAAGAATAATAGGAGGAAGCTTGTTTTCGAACTGCATATGCTGGTGGCTGCAAATCCTCCGAAATAAGAAAGGACTGGTGAGCTGTCCAGGATGTACTCCTGCCTTTCGCCTTATGTGCGCAGGGATAGGTTCCGGACTCCAAATTAGAGATGAAGCTGGTTAGACGATGAATGAATGAATCAATGAATAAGGTCGTTATTATTAATAATGCCTTACTTGTTTGTTGTTCAAAAAAAGTTCTACAAATTATAATGCCTCTTCTCTATTATTGTCTTAGAACTTTTTTCATCCAATTAAAATGTAATATTGTAAAACAACTTTAAGGTGCAAAACAAAAATAATTTTTTTATGTTAAGTGCAATTAAAATATAATACTGAATAGTCTGCATCCTCTTTTCAGAATTATATAGCTGAGAGATGTTCAAAAGAAAGGTTTTATTGTCCTAAAACCTAGAGAAAAGTTTTGACATTTTTGTAAGAAATTAATTAACACGTGGGACTTTAAATTCTCTCATCCCTTCATTATTTTCTTCACAGTTTCGCTTCTTAGAAGTTGGAGAAACGTCTTGTTTAGCCTCCAGATTCTGGTTCAGCGCTGCATCTGATCTGGGGCTTTCCAGACTGGATAGGGTGTCATCTTGAGGTCCAAATTCCACAAGCTGCTCTCTCAGTTCAACCTGCTCTGGCTGAAGAGGAACCCCGAAGATCTCTAGTCCCGTTATCCCACTTGCTATAGTTCCCTGCACCTCTACCACCTTCAACTGGTCCTGTGATCGGGTCCCACCGGATTCTAGCTTTAGCACTTGTGTGTGGCAGTTGACTGGAATACTGTTGGCCTGGGAGAGGATTTCCTGCTTCAGTAAAGCCAGCTGGGCCTGCAAAAGCTCTTTGTGCTGCGTCTGCAGACTCTCCATCTACAACACAGGACAGAACATCAAACACTGAAGTGACGCTTAT
The DNA here is from genome assembly GCA_026260255.1 of Pseudolaguvia tuberculata. Classification (NCBI taxonomy): domain Eukaryota; kingdom Metazoa; phylum Chordata; class Actinopteri; order Siluriformes; family Sisoridae; genus Pseudolaguvia; species Pseudolaguvia tuberculata. Next base: position 11,619 of record JAOTRA010083218.1, on the reverse strand, counting down.
AAACATGACCACCAATATCAAAGGAGACTTTATTTATACACCCATTATTGGGGCAGTCAGTGTCTTATTGGTTAATACTCTGGCCTAACAGCAAGTAGGTCTCGGGTTTGATTCCCAGACGGTGGTGCACATGCATTCAAAAGTAAAATAAAAGAATAAATAAACACACACATTAACAGTTTATTTTTCGAGGTTGGAAGCCAACAGCTTGTTTGTGATGAAAAACTCTTGCAACTATCTATTGGAAATTTTTTAATTCATCCAAAATGAGAATAATTTTTGATATGTACATAAACAGTATATAAAAAAACAACAACAAATGCATATTTTTTGTAGAAAGCCAACATTCAAGATACATTTACAATATAAGATAGTCAAAACATTCATTCTTTCAATCCAACACATGAAGCAGATGGACACTTAGCAACCCTGTCTCTCTCTATCTCTCTCCCACACACACACACACACAACTATATAATTTGTACATTTCATTAATTCATTTTCTTGCCCGCTTTTTCTCTAAGTCAGGGTCACGGGGGTCTGCTGGCACCTATCCCAGCGCACATTGGGCGAGAGGCGGGGGTACACCCTGGGCGGGTCACCAGTCCCTTGCAGGGCCACACAAACAACCATTCACACACACATTCTCTCCTATGGACAATTTAGAACAATCCACCTAATCTGCATGTTTTTGGACTGTGGGAGGAAACCAGAGTACACGGAGAAAACCCACACAAGCGTGGGGAGAACATGCAAATGCCGCACGGAAAAATACCTGTCCCGGGAATCGAACCTGGGATCTTCTTGTTGTGAGGCGACCATGCGATCCACTACACCACAGCGCCGCCCTAATTTGTACAATATTCAATTCTATCCTTTTATTTTATTGGTATCATAGATATTTTTATTTTATTATTTTAATTTCTTATTCCGTCATATTATGTATTCTTCTAGTTCTCACTGTTTATAGGTTTGTATGTGTAGTCCTAAAAAAATTAGGCATTTAAAAAATAAAAATAAACAGTTTAACAATAGTATCATTTTGCTAAAGTGAATAAGAAAGTGATAAACGCATGTGAAGATATTTTAGGATATTAAACCGGGTGTAGGATTTGAGTGATTATCTGAACAGGCTACAGTGTAACTGTGTGACTTTAACAGTCCTGCAGTTTTGTGTACATGACGGATTTGCAGTGTAGAAATGTAACCGCATTAAATCTGTATATGCAAAACAAAATAAAAGCAGAGACAAAAATATTGGCTCTGTAGGAGAAGAGTGAAAAGCAGATGATTTTTATTACAGCTCGAATCACTGTTAGTCAAATTAATTTATTTCAGGGTAACTAAAACATCCTATCTATTAAAAAACTGCTTCCAAGTATTATGAAATATCTTCCTCTGTTCTTACCAGTTTAGCTAATCTGTGCTGGCTGTGCTCTGGACTTCGGTACACCTGCAGTTCCTCAAACATCTTCACGTTAGACTGAACCAGGCTTGCGATCTTAAAATGATGAGATAAAACCTCATAAAGACATGCTTCCAAACTGAACAGGATTAAAGAGTAAAAACATAAAGCGTTTAACACACCTGTTCTTTCAGTTGCTTGATTTCGGAACGTAGACTCTTCTCTACACTCTCTTTCTCCTGTCGTAGTAGGTCAAGCTGCTCGTTCACCTCCAGGAGATGTTTCTGTAGGTCCAAACTCTCCTCACTCTAAACCAGCATGTTGTAGCAAAAGAAAGTTTCAGTCTAAGCAGACAAGATGGCTTCTCAGGTTGTTTTGTGTAGCGACTTAAATAGTATACTTCCTCCACATAGAAGTGTAATTGAGTATTTTTTTGTGTACGACTACTTTTGAAAGAAGCTTTTTCATTTTCTAATTTTACTTTTACTTATGCTATGATTGAAGTTTTGTACGACATCTTAAATCATAAAAAAAATACATATAATAAAAATAAATACATAGTGGATAGCACGGTCGCCTCACAATAAGAGGTCCCGGGCCGGGGATCAATCTGTGCGGAGTTTGCATATTCTCCCTGCACTTGCGTGGGTTTCCTCCGGGTACTCCGGTTTCCTCCCTTAGTCCAAAAACATGCAGATTAGGTGGATTGGTGAATTGGTAAATTGTCCATAGGAGTGAATGTGTGTGTGTGTGTGTGTGTGTGTGTGTGCGCGTGTGTGAATGGTTGTTTGTCTATGTGTTGCCCTGAGATGAACTGGGATAGGCACCAGCAGACCCCCCATGAATTAGGGAATAATTCATGAATGAATGTCAGTGCAAATTTTACTTTCAGTTTCAAATTTGCAGCAGAAAAAACTCCTATAGTAAACACAAACTGACAACAAATACTGTCTCACAGGAAAGGGGAGGGGAGTAAATGACAACAGCCACAATAACTAACGTTGCAGCTTAAGACCAGTTAATCAATTAATACATAAACAAGTCTATACATATGATCCTCGTTGACTAGACAGCATATCAGAAAATCTGGTAGAATCCACTAAAGCTCTCTGAGACACTCCCGAAATGTAGCTATAATACGATACAAAGATTGAGTCAATTCAGCCTATCCATCACAGGGCCACACAGACGAACAACCACACACACTCACTTCTAAGGACAATTTAGAATCAGCAATAACCCTAATGTACATGTATTTGGCCAACACACCACCTTTTCTTTAGCTTAAAATTATCCAGTTTTTATTCCCATTCAGTAACAATGATGCATGAACCTGTTCAGTAATGATGCCTGTTGCTTCATCATAGATCAACTTGCCCGTGTTTCCATCGGTGTCCATTAAAACCAGGGTCTGGGTTTGTGCTGATGGGTGCTGGGAAGAGTCCACCTCATTCTCAGCACTAAGTAACAGGTCATTGCTTTCTCCATTTTCCTATATAGCAAAGAAAAGCAGCGGCAACGTTTCAGTTCCACTGAGAATAGATGATTTAAATATTATGCAAAAGTGACTACCATTCGACAAGCATTTAACCCCAATCCCAAACATTGTTTAAAAAAAATGGAAGGTGGAGGAATATTCGAATTATCTGTCTGGAAAATATTTAAAATGTCTGAGTAAGACTACCTTATGCTCAACAGTGAGTAAAGTGGTAGCATCAGCTGTTGAGTCAGTGGTGAGGACCGGTGATGATGTAATGATAGAACCGACAGTGCTGGTGTCACCCCCAGCTCCCAAACTCACAGCTAGACCACTGTACGCTTTAGCATTAGCCTCCGGATTGCTGTTATAATACTGCCTGCAATTCACATCCTGAGAAAAAAAACATACATGATAGAAACTTGTTTGTCCCTGAACATAAATACAGGTGGGACTATTAATCCATTAGTTAAAAGCACATGTAAAGCAGTTATACAATGAATGGATGATTGAATGGATGGCTGAAACGGAGCAGTTGGGGCTTGGGACTCTTGCACAAGGACCCAGCCGTGGCAGCTCAGTTTTGGAAATTAAACTTACATTTCGGTCCTTTGGCAGAAGCTTTAAACCAGATTGACTTACATTTATTTCCACTGAACAAATCAATTAAGGGCCTTGCTCAGAGGCAGCTTGGTGGTACTGGGAATCAAACCTATAACCTTCCAGTTAGTAATCAAACTACTTAACCACTGAGCAAACAAGAGCATGATCACCAACGTTCCTGAAGCAACCTCACGCCCACGCACCGAAATGTAGACTTGGTGGACCCGGTCCGGATCCCCATACCCACCTGTGTAACTTGGATTTGGAATGTAGTATGTGGGTTGCGGAAGTGTGTCTTGTAGTGCTTGACCGCTTCATCCCTCCTGTTGAAGCCGTTCCTGCAGCGGTAGCAGTGCCAATGAGCACCTTTGAACCTCTTCTCACCTTTAATGGTGCCCACGATTTCACAGTGGTTACAGCAACGCAGCACTTTCAGTCCTGGCAGAATACAAAATCTATTTCACTACGAGGACAAAAGTTTGTGGACACGTAGCCATCCAAACAACTATTGGCGAAGTTACATTGTTCTAATTAACCATCACACAACTATAACAAAAGGTTTTCACTACACATTTTTGACCAGGGTTAAAAGATAAACAACAGTATTAGTCAGATTGGATGCTAATATCATAAAAATAATAGTAATTGTGGAAAGCTAGGTCTTCCTTCAGCTAATTAACTTCATCATGATTCTTCTGGAACAGAGTTTATGGAAAGTCTAAAATGACAGCATAAACATACATTTGCGGCAACAGAATAACGATCAGAAGACAGGATGTAAACAAACTTTAAACGATACCTAATCACATTATGATTGGAAAAAAAGGCTTCGTGTGCTGTGCTGTCCTGTCCAGTCCAGTCCAGGCATTTTATATTTATCCTAGATTAAGGTTGCAATTTAGCGGCACCATCTGGTCAGGATAGGTATTTCACGTAATGTTATAAACCTTGTTTTGATGACGTCAAATACGTGAGCCCAGGTATTCAGCAGTTACAAAAAGAGCGCATGATCACGGCTGATAATTGTTTCTTGAATTAAGTTGTTTTGAAGGCACATTCGGTATGAAGACCTAATTATAATTTTACTTATGTTTACATTTAGCTGCATTAGCTCCATGCTGGATATTAACTTTAACTTCCTTGTTTGGTCAATTATATTACATACATATTTAGAAAATAACTCAGCCATTAGGCTACATTTAATTACTTAGGGTCAACAGTGAAAAGTAATGGAGAGTGCGTTAGAGAAGTGAAGAAAAGAGTTCAGGCAGGGTGGTGCGGGTGGAGAAGAGTGGCAGGAGTGATTTGTGATCCTGCTACATTTAGAAAATGTATTTTGCAAAGAGTCTGATTGTGCATGTATCCATTTGGGATTTGCATACCCACTATTCTGTATTTTGTATGTTTTACGGTATTCCACATCCAACAATAAAGGTTACAAATCATTCCTTTGAGTCTGTTGTTTTTGAAGACGTTTTGTGACTGCAGAGTCAAGCAAGGCGTTTGATATAGAGGGCAGAACACTTACAATTAGTCAGGTAATATACATAGAAAACAAAAATAAATAAATAAACATTAAGAAAAGCATTTTTATTTCTATATCTTATTCTCCACAGCTGGAGTTCTGCTTGTTATGTCATTGGTGATACTGTTCCATGAGATGATATCTTTTCCTGATACATCATTGTGTTCAAATGCTTCTAAAGATAAAAATCAAGTGAGGGTGGGATCTGGGGTTTTCATATGAAAACCAACAGGTCACCGGGTATTTTACAGGAGAGTAATTAATATAAATCGTTTGTTCGACTGTGTAATTAGTGTCAAGCAGACGCACTTATACAGAGAAACTACATGAATGAATTGGTGTACATAGGATATGAATCACTTAGCTACCACTGCTATCCATAAATATCTGACCTGCAAAATCAATGCTCTTGTCGACATGTTTGATGCGGAAGTGGGCACGGAGTATAACGGGGTCCTGGTACGCGTCGGCTACAGTACACAGCGGACAATGCATGTGCACTCCTATCTCATGTCCAACACATTTGTCATCCTGGCACAGCACAGGCAGGTAGGAGATTTCTGGAGCTCGGATCCTCACTGACGGATGGGCCTGTAGAAAATAAATATACCTTTTTTTTTAAAAAAATCTTTTTTTAATTTTAATGGTATTAATAGAGATATGTGCCACACCCACAAAAGATATGTGAGAGATCACAACAAGTAACACAGTAAAGGAAAGTCCAAGATGGGTTTAGATCATATTCTGATGTCGGGTAACGTCATGGTCATGCCCATTACAAAAATACGCAGGTATAACCAATCCAAGATCCTCACTGATTGATAAATAGTCTATAGAAGCATTTGGGTTTGATCTGTGTGGAACTTTCATGGTCTCCCATGCGTGGATTTACTTTGGGTACTTCAGTTTCCTCCTAAAACAGGTATGTTAGATGTACGGGTATGTAATCACCAGGAAAATAGCCTTGATGCCACCATTATATTAATAAGTATATAACGCATATTATAGTGACATCATAGCCAAAGTTGAACAAATAAGCCTGTGATGTAAATAAAATGCTCTGCACAGTAATAGAAAGTGCATGATGGGTATTCTAGTGATGTCACTAGACCTCATGGCTACACTCACTTCCAAAAGAAATCATTTTTAACCAATGTCCTCACTAATGGGTGTGTCTGAATAGGCAAAAAAATGTAATCGTTTTTTTTTTTTAATTGTTAATGGGTAGGATAGTGACGTCATGGTCCTAGTTAACGACCAAGAAATATCAAAGTGATTAGCATATAGTCACGTGGCAACAGTCACCCAAAACAATGTACACAAGCTGGAACTGCTCTTCAGCACCATCGTGTGGAAACTTTAAGAATTACACAGCTTTTAGAAAGTTATTAAGAGCTATACGGGGTATTGCATATGAATTGATAAATCAATTATGGAAATGAAACGTTTTTATTTATGTATGCGCATGCGTCTAATAACAAACATATTTAGTTAAAGAACCATTTCATTACAATTAAAAAACTACGCTAGCCTAAATTAAAATTAATTTTTAAAAAAATGAATAAAACAATGGCTTAGTTCCAAACACTGTTAACCCGACATAGTGTACACTTGCTAGAAGGCAATTTGAAAGGAAACGTTAGTGTTCTTACATATAGGGAACTAAGTGGCGTTTAGGATTCTACCATTAGCTAACCGACAAACGCTGACCAACCACATTTAAATACTAATGAATACTCACGATAAACGCCGACATACTCTGGTGTAACTGTGAAAACAAACACCAAATGCTGGCGTTTACCGACGTTTTTACAGTTTTGGTCTTTAAAACATTTTCAGTCCAGCTGCTTTGTGTAAATCGTCACAAACCTGTGCGTACACGCCACGGAAATGACGTAATGACTCAACTCATTTGTAGTTTATTGGAGGATATCAAACGCGCTGTCGCTCACAGCCAATCACAGCGTTGATGTTTTAGTCAAAGACAAATAAATATTTTCTTAATATAGTATTTTTAAAAATGTTGTTTGTTACAGTTTATTTTTTTAAATGACTCCTGGAATAATTAATCTGTTTAATATCTTTTAAATGAGCAATTTTATGTATCCTACTAATTACATGGTTGGCAGTTTGACGGAATTCCAGAAAATTTTATTCGGGTACTAAAAAAGTAGTTTTTTTCTGCATAAATTTCGTTTATAAATAAAAAAAAATGTTTACTTAAAAAAACAAAAGCTTGTAGGGGGCACCCGGATTTGAACCGGGGACCTCTTGATCTGCAGTCAAATGCTCTACCACTGAGCTATACCCCCGCGCACAGTAGCATATATTTCGAAAAGTATATAACGTATATAATTTCATAGCTATACCATTTGCGTATTGATTGGAAGGTACTACAAATAGTACCGTACTAAAAATTCATCACAAGTATTAAAAAAAATCAATAAACAAAAAAAGTGGAGATGCCGGGGATTGAACCCGGGACCTCATACATGCAAAGCATGCGCTCTACCACTGAGCTACATCCCCGAGATGATTCAGTCCTTCCATACATGCTTGAAAAGTTTTCACAAACCAATAGGAGGTTCTGGAGGTTCTTTCGGCTGTTCCCGTTAGGGGTTTTCTCCAGACTACCCTAGCCTCTACATTTTCCGCTTTCATCTGCCTGCATATCTTCCATAAGCCTCCACCTTGGTCTTCCTCTTTAACTCCTGCCTGGCAACTCCATCCTCAGCATTCTTCTACCAATAGAGTACATGTCCCTCCTATGCACATATAGTTGAGCCTTTATTTGTGACATACACTGTTACATGCAGTGAAATGGGACCCCTCCGACCATACAGACATCACATTTCGTGAAAGACAGGTCACTGGAGAGGTAGCTTAGGAAAAGAGGAAATACGATACATTTGGGAAAAAAAGGAGGTGAGAAAAAGCCCCTCTCAGACTGTCCTTCAAGTAGCGGGGTGTGAGATCAGGGGAGAAAAAACCCCGGCAACAAGCACATAAACATATAAACATAGACGTAACATTGCAACAGGGTATGGGGTACAGGGGATGAGGAAGTAGTCCAATGTAGGTGACAGTCATCTGGCCCTGCAGCTATTCACCAGCGCTGGTCAACAGACCCACCTTCCTACACTGGTGGTAAGAAGCACACGAAGGCGTGGGATGCGGGGGTAGTTCAGTGAAGCCTGTTGAGGGTGAACAAGTCTGCAACAGGTGTCCTTGGAACAGGTCGAAGGAATTCAGAGTGTCTCATTATCTTGTTCTCCAGGGGGAGTTGTTTTGTCTCCAGCATCGGCTTTGCCGAGGTTTTCTGGAGGAAGGGGGGAGGCCAAAAAGTTTTTTTAAAGTTATTTTTTATCACATTTAGGTCAATACCTGCCGATTTTGCAGCTATCTAATGTCTGTCACTGGTCACCTGTTGCACAGCCATTAGCTTCTCCACAATGTTTTCCAATTTAGAGAGGGAAAAGATGCGACTGCCACAGAGAGAAAAATGACCAAGAACATGTCCAAACCATCTCATCCTAGTCTCCCTCACCTTGTCTCCAAAACATCCCACATGTCCATCGTCATCACTCACAATGAAAATCTCAACATTTTCAACTCTGCCACCTCCAGCTCTTCCTCCTGTCTTTCCTCCAGCTCCGCCTAATGTCTTTCCTCCAGTTCCTCCTCCTGTTTTTCCTCCAGCTCTGTCTCCTGTCTTTCCTCCAGCTCCGCATCCTGTTTTTCTTCCAGGTTCTCCCCCTCCTGTCTTTCTTCCAGCTCTGCCTCCTGTCTTTCCTCCAGCTTTAATTGATATTTACCATAAAGCTGATCTGTAGTGGCTAGCACGGTCGCCTCACAACAAGAGGTCCAGGTTCGATTTCCGGGCTAGAGAGTTTGCATGTTCTCCCTGCGTTTGCGGGGGTTTCCTCCAGGTACTCCGGTTTCTTCCCACAGTCCAAAAACATGCATTAGGTCGATTGGCGATTCTAAATTGTCCATAGGAGTGAATCTGAGTGTAAATGGTTGATTTTCTATGTGTTGCCCTGCGATGGACTGGCGACCTGTCCAAGGTGTACCCCTGCCTCTCACCCTATGTGCGCTGGGATAGGCACCAGCAGACCCATGTGACCCTGAATTAGGGAATAAGTGGGTAAGAAAATGAACGAATGAATGAATGATTTTCCCTATAACTGATACATTGGTAGCTGTAAGGCTACGAACGGGGCCCCGCCCCTCATGTGACAGCAGACTGACGAAGCCCCGCCCCCACGCTGCGCTAGCTATCACTTCAGCATGGACATGTTTGGCGTCGTCTTCCTGGCAACTACGTTGTCAGGGCGATGACGTATTATTTAAGGTCACGCGACAGCAAGCGCAGGTGTGGGTAATTGAGTATGTACGGCGTGTTACGGATTTGTGGACTTCTTGTGGATTTTGGACTGAGCTACCGTTTGGGTTTTTTTGTGTTTGGTTATAGTGTCTCCGTGTTTTTGTCTGTTGTGTTTATCGTGTTTTGTTTGTTTGTTTTAGTACGTGGTCACTGTATATATATTTATTCACCCTGCACTATAAATAAACGTTCACCTTCACTGCAATATGGATCCTGCTCTCGTCTCTGGACTCATGTCGTTACAGTAGCCACATTCAACCATGTAATGGCTGCATTTAATGTGTATGTGTATCTACAACAACAACAACAACAACAACAACAATAATAATAATATGACCTGCTAATTAGAAGACTAAGATTTGATACTCAGAATGACCAATGAGCAAAGCCTTTAACGCTCAATTTCAAAAAAGTAATAAATGTAAGTAATAAGTACTAGTACTGAGCTGTTTGTTCAATAATGTGACTCAGAGTAGTTTTTTTCTAAATGTTATAAATGTCAATTCAAATGTAAATCGCTTTACGAAATGGCGGATATGTGAATGTAATAATAATAATTAAAGTTTGGTTTTGGAAAGAACATTTACTAAAATTTAAAACAGCAGCAAATCGATTCATCTTCAGTCCAATTTATTTTGTCAAATACATTAGGTTGTTATACAGAGTACAACATATAGTGAAATGTTTTTCTTCTCATATCCCATTTTAGTAAGTTGTAGGTCAGAGCGTAGGGTCAGCTATTGTAGTGGTGAAATTGAGCCTAGGTCTTTCTTGGCGGTGGTGGAGCTTGAACAAAGGTCTTCCTGGTCTCTTTCCTGGACAACTTGTATTTGGAAAGAAAAAAGTTTAGGTTGTTATACACTGAACAACCTAATGTATGTGACAAAATAAATTGGACTGAAGATGAATGACCTCAAGCACTCAGATCAAATTAAAAGCGCATAAAATAATTACCTTAATGTTATATCTGAATCGATTTGCTGCTGTTTTAAATTTTAGTAAATATTCTCTCCTATGCCAAACTTTAATTATTATTATTACATTCACATAGCCGGCATTTCTCAGAGTGATTTTCATTTGAATTGACATTTATAACATTTAGAAAAAAACTACTCTGAGTCACATTATTGAAGAAACAGCTCAGTAATAGTACTTACATGACTTACATTTATTACTTTTTTGAAACTGAGGGTTAAAAGCTTTGCTCATGGGTCTTTCTGGGGATCAAATTTTAGTTTTTTAATTAGCAGGCCATCTTAACCAAATTATTATTATTATACTAACAACATTAATATTCATTCATTCACCTTTCTGCCCGCTTATTCCCAAAGCCGGGGTCATGGGGGTCTGCTGCACCTATCCCAGCACACATAGGGCGAGAGGCAGGGGTATACCCTGGACAGGTCGCCAGTCCATCTCAGGGCAACACATAGACAAACAACCATCCACACACACATTCACTCCTATGGACAATTTACAATCACCAATCCACCTAATCTGCATGTTTTTGGACTGGGAGGAAACCGGAGTACCCGAGGAAACCCACACAAGCATGGGGAGAACATGCAAACTCCGCACAGAAAGATTCCGGTGCGGGATTTGAACCTGGGACCTTCTTGTTTTGAGGTGACCGTGCTATCCACTACGCCAACGCGCCGCCAACATTACTATTATTATTATTATTGTTGTTGTTGTTGTTGTTGTTGTTGTTGTTGTTGTTGTTGTTGTTGTTGTAGATGTAGATGTAGCATACACATTAAATGCAGCCATTACATGGTTAAATGTGGCTACCAATGTATCAGTTATAGGGAAAATCATTAATTAATTAATTCATTCATTTTCTTACCCACTTATTCCCTAATTCAGGGTCACAGGGGTCTGCTAGTGCCTATCCATTGCAGGGCAACACATAGAAAAACAACCATTCACACTCAGATTCACTCTTATGGACAATTTAGAATCACCAATCGACCTAATGCATGTTTTTGGACTGTGGGAGGAAACCCGAGTACATGGAGGAAACTCACGCAAGCGCAGGGAGAACATGCAAACTCCCTAGTCCGGGAATCGAACCTGGGACCTCTTGTTGTGAGGCGACCATGCTAGCCACTACAAATCAGCTTTATGGTAAATATCAATTAAATAAAGAAACAGGTACATATCTTCCCTCACCACATCCATAAACCTCCTCCTTGGTCTTCCTCTTTTCCTAATTTTATATA
>JAOTRA010083209.1:0-12674 GCA_026260255.1 Pseudolaguvia tuberculata | reverse complement strand
TTCACATCATGTCAAGTCAGGTCATGTTCCCCCTTTCACGTCATGTCAAGTCAGGTCATGTTCCCCCTTTCACGTCAGGTCCTGTTCCCCCTTTCACATCATGTCATGTTCCCCCTTTCACGTCATGTCAAGTCAGGTCATGTTCCCCTTTTCACGTCAGCTCAGGTCATGTCAGGTCTTTTTCCCCCTTTCACGTCAGCTCAGGTCAGGTCTTTTTCCCCCTTTCACGTCAGCTCAGGTCAGGTCTTTTTCCCCCCTTTCACGTCAGCTCAGGTCAGGTCTTTTTCACCCTTTCACGTCAGGTCAGGTCTTTTTCCCCCTTTCATGTTAGCTCAGGTCAGGTCAGGTCAGGTTTTCCCCCCTTCAAGTCAGCTCAGGTCAGGTCAGGTCTTTTTCCCCCTTTCACGTCAGCTCAGGTCAGGTCAGGTTTTCCCCCCTTTCACGTCAGCTCAGGTCAGGTCAGGTCTTTTTCCCCCCCTCGCGATGTGACACCCGGGACCTTCTTGTTGTGAGGCGACCTGGCTTGCCAGTACGAAGTATAATGAGAAGTTTTATTACTATTTTATTTATAATATATATATTATTACTATTTTATTACTATTATTATATTCATAATATTGCATTCATTCATTCGTCTTCTGATCTGCTTATTTTCTAATTCATGGTCACAAGGGTCTGCTGTAGCCTATCCCAGCACACATAGGGCAAAAAAGCAGGGGTACACCAGTCCATTGCAAGGCCACACCTAAATAAACAAGACAATTTAGAATCATCAATTAACCTAATATACATTTTTGGACTGTAGAAGAAAACCGGAGAACCCACAGAAAACATGGAAAGACCCAGAAATTGAACCCAGGATCTTCTTGCTGTGAGGTAACGGCTCCACAGCGCCGCCCTTATCCGTGAGCATTTAATAAATAGTGTCATGCTCTTACCTATGCAGTTGAATGCTGATACAGAGACGATGAAATTTACCAGTAGAATGAAGAACCCAGACATTTTCTCCTGCACTGTAAACTAACGTACTCTACTGCAAGCAGTGGTATGGAAGGAAACCGGGGACTCTCCTGCACTATCTTCAAATCTTTTTGTTCTTTCAGTTTCACTCTCATGCATTAGTTCTGTCTGAGTCAAAGCTGAATTAAAGGAAGTTGATGTCGTAACACCGATAGACTCTAGTCATCAAACCGGCTTAAGACAAAAAAAGAAAAAGTGTAATGGTTAGAACGGTTGCCTCACAACAAGAAGGTCCCGGGTTCGATTCCCAGGCCGGAGATCTTTCTGCGTGGAGTTTGCATGTTCTCCCCGCACTCTTATTTCCAAATTCGAGGTCATGTGGGTCTGCTTGGGCCTATCCCAGCTCACACAGGGCGAAAGACAGGGGTAAACCCTGGATAGGTCACAAGTCCATTGCAGGGCCACACATACACAAACAACCATACACACATTCACTCCTATGGGTAATTTAGAATCACTGATCAACCTGATGTATATGTTTTTGGACTGTGGGAAGAAACCGGAGCACCAGGAGGAAACCCACGCAAGCACAGAGAGGGATAAAAGTTATTGAATATTTTCATACAGAATTCTGATGATCAATGGACAATTTGTCATTTTTAACTGGATGAAAGCGACAGATCAAAACGAACATCTTAGCATTTTTAACCTTTTGGTCGAGGTTTGTTTTACCGCAAAAAGCCACTAGAGGGAGCTAAAAACAATTTTAAAAACACTTTTTAATTCATTTTTTAAAAATAATGGTGCGGTGGCAACCTAACCTACACGTTTTTAGATTTGGGGAGAAAACCCAAGAAAGTGCGGAAAGAACATGAAAACATAGAAAGAACCCTTTGCCTGGGAATCGAACCAGGGACCTTCTTCCTGTGAGGCGACCTTGATAACCAGTACAGAAAACTTTAACTCATATTTATCAGTCTGTTATTTAAATGTTCATAAACCGGAAGTACGGAAGTGGGAAAAGGATTAACATGTACAGCATTTACACAACTCTAGACAGGGAATAAGTATAACTATTAGGGCTACCAAACACTTAGCAATAAATAGCTTAGCAATCATTCATTCATCTTTTAACTCGCTTATTCCTTAATTCAGGGTATAGGGAATATAGGTTGGAGCCCATTTCAGCTCACATCATAGGGTGAGAGGCAGGGGTACATCCTGAACAACAGGTCACACACACACACACACACACACACGCACGCACGCACGCACGCACGCACGCACGCACGCACGCACACACACACACACACACTGTGGAAACTGGAGTACCTAAAGGAAACCTATACAGGATTATGAATAAAAATAATGACACACTTAGCGTATTTTTCTTTTTTGGTTAATGTCATGGTTTTATTTCAAATTCTATAGAAATACCCAAAAAGCCACAAATATAATAACATTGCTATAAATTTTAGAGTTTATACATTTATTTATACTTTTATACTTCCTTAATCCTTAATTTGGGGTAACATTTCTCAAATTGGAGGAATATTTCTCCAATTAAAAATGAACAGAATCTAACGCCATGTCGCTCCAGGCAAGAGATTTTCTTTTGGCAAGTTCCATCCATGTCGGTTCAGCTCTGTCTGATGAAGCCTGCTGCTCAGGCTCTGTTTGGGAGTTTGCTTTGGCTGCAGGTTTCGATTGTCCCTGTAATATAAAAAGATTGTTTATGTCTAGAATTTCATTCATTTATTTATTCATTCATTCATTCATCTTCTTACCCTTATTCCCTAATTCAGGTCCGCTGGAGCCTATCCCAGCACACATTGAGCAAGATCCAGGGGTACACCCTGGACAGGTCTCCAGTCCAACGCAGGGCCATACATAGACAAACAACCACACACAGACACAGACACACACACACACACACACACGCTCCTATGGGCAATTTAAAATCACCAATCAACCTAATGTCCATGTTTTTGGATCGTGGGAGGAAACCGGAGTACCTGGAGGAAACATGCAAACTGCACACAAAAAGATCCACAGCCTGGGTATCAAACCCAGGACCTTCTTGTTGTGAGGTGACCGTGCTAACAGAGGTCTGGAAAACGAGCCGAACCTTCCATCAATAGTTGGTACTGACATGTATGTATACAATACATGCTGAATGTCACAATATAAAATGTTGCAATACAATAGATATTGGGGTGGCGTAGTGGTTAGCTTGGTCACCTCACAACAAGACGGTCCCGGGTTTGATTTTCAAGCCAACTCTGGTTTCCTCCCACAGTCCAAAAACATGTACATTCTAAATTGTCTATTGGAGTGAATGTGTGTGAGTAGTTGATTGTCTATGTGTGGCCCTACAATAGACTGGTGACCTGTAGAGGGTGTACCCCTGCCTCAAGAAGATGAATGAATGAACGAATGAATGAATGAATGAATGAATACATATTGCAATACATTACAATAGCTTAAAAGTAGCAAACATTTGAATATGTAAAACAAATATCAAAAACTAGCAATGCAACAACAGAGAATTTTTCCGCTATGCTTTCTTTTGAAACAAAAATGTAAAAAAGTACAATAGATCAGAAGTTATTTCACACATACTGGAGGTTTTAATGAAATATCACCACAAAACATAAATATGAATCGCTACTAAATGTTAAATAATAAAACAAAAATAATTTTAAAAATCGTTAAATAAAATTTTTTTCATTTTTACACAGCTTCAGTTTCCCCCCCTCCAAAAATATCATTTGTGTAATTTTCCTTTAATCTCACCTTATAATCAGCCAAATCATCTTTATGTGTTGACTGTTTTACAAAACACTTCTCATCTCTCTGATGGGACATGGGCCATCGATCCATAGCCCGTGGTGCTGTTCGGGGAGGAACTGACTGTGATGATGGAGTAGTCGGTTGAGGTTTGCTAGTTGTCTGGATCTTTGGTCTAGAATGCAGGGATGGTTTTGAGAGGTGACTGGAGGGAGATTGAGGTGTGGTCAATGATGTCGTCGGATTTGGTGGTGGAGCAGGTTGAGTGGGTGATTTAGCGGCAAAGGACTGAGGAACTCTAGCTTGACTCTTCCATGCTGGTCCAGATCTTTTATCTGCTTCAATCTCTAATAAAAATAAAAAATAAAAAAAAAAGCATAATAAGCATTTAATGATTGAGTTACAAATTATTAGAAAAATTGGGAAAGCTCATCATGATTATTAAACTATTAATAATTAAAATGAAATGTAATCAAAGGATGCCTAACCAGAGGAGCTGATTTAGGACAATTCTAATACAATTTAGACTTTGGTTTCCTCACAGATCAGCTTTATTAGTAGAATGTATTTTATAGCGCCTAAAAGTGACTGACACAATATTAATTAATATTTATAAATTTAACGTGTGAAAAATAACCTAAAGTGTCAAAGTTTAATCAGCTGATTTCAACCCCAATTTGAGAAACGTGAACCCAGTGAGTGATGCCTGAACATACCTTTGTCTAGATCGTATTGTAAGTCCAAGCTCAGTGGTGGAAGACTTTCCTGAACATACCCTTTTCTGGCATTATCAATTGCCTCCAGCTCAAAGGTATCTTGTTCCTTTACTGCAGGAATAAGATGGGCTTCCAGACTATGTCGCTTTATTTCAGACTCTAATTTGGGGAGTTCAGAGCGATACTTTAGACACAAGGATGTGCTTCGAAGCTTAACCCCAAAAAGATCTCTCTTGTCCTCAGATTCCTCAGCTTGTTCATTTTGAAGATATTGTGTGTCCTGTGGAGATATTGTGTGTTCGTACTTTTCGGACTGGTCAACTACTCCTGTTTTGGAGACATTTTGAGCGAGTACATCCTTCCATAGATTGTTTTTTTTCTCTGAAGCAGCAGAGGGAGTGTTTCTACAAACCTCCAAAGATCTGGATTTTTCCATTTTTTCCATTTGTACCACAGGGTTGTGTTTGTAGGTTTGGCTTTTTTGGGTGTTACCAGAACTTTCTTCATCCTGTTTGCAAACGTTCTCATCACTGGTCTTGGAGCGATATTTTGCAGGAGCGATGTTAAAGGGGAATTGGCAGGGTCGTAGTGATTCGTCTTCTTTCGGTGATTCAGCCAAGCCTAAAGATGAAGCGGTGTCCTTTTCAACAGGTTTCAACCCGAAAACCTTTGTAGGGCAATTATTTATAAGTGATATCTTTGATTTTTTGGTACGTGGTGCAGGAACAGGATGGGGCTTAGTTCGAATTCCTGCTGGTTTGGAAACTACGGTTTGGAAATCTATGCTTGTTTTTAATGGCTCTATTTGTCGATCATCATCATGTCCTTCATTTATAACAGTATAATCACATGATATATCTGCTGAAGAGATACACAGAGGACTCAATGAAGGTTCTTTTGCCATTGGTTCTCTGATGTGGTGTGAAGCGCGCAGCACTGGGATCTCATCAAAGGACACAAAAAAGGAGTCTTTGGTTTTGTCCTCATGTTGAAACCGTTTTGTAGCTTTGTTATTGGTGTTTAATGGACTCCACTGGCTTCCAGACAACTGTGTCATGTTCTCTGGTTCTACCTTTAGATGTGACACAAGTTCTTCAGCTTGGGGTAAATCTTCAATGTCAAAGGAGTAATGGTACATGGTCTTTGAATGCATCTGATCCAGATTGTTCATGCTGCTGGATCGCCGACGATATGCAGTCTGGAAAAGAAAGCAAGAAATGAAGTAAGATGAACAAGAAGACAATTAAAACAAACAACAATTATATCCAGAAAACTGTTGAATTGTTCATAAACTGTTCCTTACTGGCGTCTTTTTAACTTTGGTGACAGCTCGCTGATTTTTGGGCTTGATGGACATGCGATGACGAGCTGCCGAATTGTCTAAGGTGGGAATATACGTGGCAGGTCTAGTGAAATCCACACCAGCACAAGGCGGTTCTGTTTGAAACAGCTGAGGGACTGGAGACAGCGGTCTTGAAGTTGGTTGTGATAAACCACCCTGAGGTACAAGAGAAATGTGTTAATGAAGAACTTCCATACAAATGAATCACTCCGTTAACCTCACCCTGTCGGTTTCTTACCTGCTCTTCCTCTTCACTTCCTGTTCCTGTTAAACTTAGCAAGCTGAGATGGCTTTTAGCTTTGTCAGGATACTGTAATGGACAAACAAATGGGTGTGTAAACTCAGTTCT
Organism: Pseudolaguvia tuberculata; assembly: GCA_026260255.1. NCBI lineage: Eukaryota > Metazoa > Chordata > Actinopteri > Siluriformes > Sisoridae > Pseudolaguvia > Pseudolaguvia tuberculata. The sequence continues at coordinate 6,517 of JAOTRA010083209.1, read as the reverse complement.
GGAGGACTGGTGTCCAAGCAGAGTCTAGCGTCAACACAACTACCTATCATTTTCAAGTTTACCAAGCAAGATCTTGATTAATTGGTTCAGGTGTGTTTGATTAGGGTTGGGGGACACCGTCCCTCCAGGACCAAGATTGGACACCCTTGACTTACAAGAGAGATATAAGAACATAATTTATACTGTCTTTGTTGTATTACATTTACCTTTGAGGCTCCTCTTTGCATGACTACCTCTTGAAAAGACATTTCAGGAGGACTGCGGGGTAAACCGTCATCTTCTGAAGTAGTTCCGGAGTCTTCTATTCGCGTACCAGGTATTAACATCGAAGGAGCCAATCGCATGTTCTTTTGCTGTAGTTTTAACTGTTTAGAGTCACAAACAAGTGTATCCTGACTTCAGCTTCCTTGCACATGACATCATTGCTGTATAATTTTCTCATATATGAATTACAAGCAGGTACTCTGGTTTCCTCCCACAGTTCAAAAACATGTACGTGTAGAAAGACCCCCTTACAGACAAACCCCTGGCCCTTCTTGCTGCGAGGCAACGGTGCTAATCACTAAACCGCCATGTTCATCTGCAAACAAATATCCCCTGTAACCACCAGACGGTGGTCCACCATTTAGAAACCCAGAGACAATGATCCTAAGTGAAGACCTTGCAACCCCCACCCACCCAACTGAAGCCTGGTTTCTTCTAGGTTTTTTCCCTATTTTGTTAGAGTTTTGCTTTCCTTTTTGATTCTGAAATCTCTGCTGTATCAAGTGTTAAATACAATAAAACTGAAGGACAGGGGTAAACCCTGGAGCTAGTCCAACACATAGACAAACAACCACACACACACACACACACACACACACACACACAATTTCACTCCGATGGGCAATTTAGAATCACCAGTCAACTTAATGTACATGTTTTTGGACGATGGGAGGAAACCTGAGTACCCGGAGGAAACTCACGCAAGCTCGGGGAGAACATGCAAACTCCTATGCCATCAGTAGTTTAGACCTGCAAAAAATTCCCTGCCTTTGCCCCCTTCCCCTCCTTATCTGTTGCATCATTAGCATGTAAATAATATCTGTGTATATACTGATAGAATATCAGCTCACCTGCAGCGCTTTAATTTTGGTGTGAACGTTCTCCTGTGAAAGAACCCGCGTTGGCTGTGAGGACTGAACCGGATCAGCTAGAAAGATGCTGTCGTGTGACAAAGCTCTGGAGCTTAATGTTCCCTCTGGATAGCTGCAGCGATATTATAATGTTCAGAAATGAACCACAAAACCTGGAGTCCATTTTCAAAGCGTGCCTACACTTGGCTGGATTGGTATTTAAGTGAATAGTAAATGTTTTACTCACTGACAATCATCCTCTGAGTCATCCTCGCTTCTCTCACCCTTCGGTGCTGTAACATCGCCGGTAGACTGACTCTGCTTCATTTCTCCCTCTGTCTCTTTTTTCTTCAGACGCCCGAAAAGACGCACTTTGAGGAACTTAAACCTCGACATTTTCCTTCCTGATAAACATGGACATTTTTTTAGTTTAGGAAATAATTATGAATTCCATAAATGTACATTTACAGCATTTGACATTTTATCTCTTGAGCAATTGGGTGGTTAAGGGCCTTGCTTAAGGGACCACAGTGGTTGCTGGGTGGAGCTGAGATTCGAAAGACCCCGGTCTTTTCCGGTATCAGTCTAACACCTTAACCACTAAGCACCCACTTCCCCCCTAAATGAAGCGTTTGGTTTTCTGATATGGACAGTGCTAGCTTAGTGGTTAAGGACTGATGATGGGACTTTAAACAGTTGTATAAATACTACCGGAAGTGGTAACTTAGTGATTAAGGTGTTGGACCCGGGTCTGATTCCCAGAACAACCAAGCAACCACTGTGGGCCCCTAAGCAAGGCCCTTAACCCATAATTTCTCAGTTGTAAGTAACTCTGGATAAGGGTGTCTGCCAAATACTGTAAATGTAAATAAGAAAAATATTTCAACATTAAACTTATTCAGATTGACTTAGACTTACCTATACAAATAACCAATCAGAGGCTTAAGGGTCTTGCTCAGGGGCCCAGTAATGGTCACGTGGTGATGCGGAATCAAACTTCACTCTCTTCACTTCTCATTGTCCTGTAAATCAATAGTGACTTAACTCGGTTCTAGCGAGCTGATTTTGCCTCAACGCACCAACCTGTAAGGTCAAGTCAACCTATTAAGAGCAGGATTAATTGCTTCAGGTGTGTTTGGAGCTGAACTCTGCAGGACACCAGACCTCCAGGACCAGGTTTACTATTTAATATTTACTGTATATGCCAGTATGGGGGAAAAAAGAGATTCTACTAACCTGTGGCATCTTCTGTGTTTCCACTTAATTCTCTCAAAGTGTACTCCATCACTCTAGCCACAAAGAAGGTTAGTTTCATTAGACCGCACATCAAACCACAGTCTCTCATTCAGTTTGCCAGTCCATCACAGGGCCACACATAGATGATCAACCACTCACACACACATTCACTCCTATGCGCAATTTAGAATCACCAATCAACCTAATGTACATGTTTTTGGACTGTGGGAGGAAACCAGAGTACCCGTAGGAAACCCACGAGGAGAACATGCAAACTCCGCACAGATTGTTGTAAGGCGACCATGCCGCCCCGTCTGGATTTCATATATATTATTCCATAACCATATTATATTACACGTACTGGTTTACTGGTTGGGAAGTACATATCTCCACAATAAAAAAAGCTTGTAACACTGTCAGTGTAAATATCGGCAGCTCTATCTGTTTATCGCTTTAAATATCTAAAGGGCGTGGTCCTGATTTTTTGATCAGTGTGCCGTGTGCCGGGAGAGTACTTGGTCCTTGAAGTACTTGGTCCAAAGGTAATTATTAGGCAGGTGTGCAGGTCTTCTCTCCTTCCTACTATCAGAATCTGACCTACAGTTACAACCTAAAGTCTAATATTTCATTCATTCATTCATCTTCTTACCCGCTTATTCCCTAATCAAGGGGGTTTGCCAGCGCACATAGGGTGAAAGGCAGGGGTACACCCTGGTCCTAGACAAACAACCACTCATACACAGGGGAAGTGGTGGCTAAGTGGTTAAGGCATTGTGGGCTCCTGAGTAAGGCTCTTAACCCCCAAGTTGCTCTGGATAAGAGCGTCTGCCAAATGCTATTAATGTAAAATGTAAATGCCTTACAGATAAGCTGCTTAACAATAATAACGTGGGAAGTGGTAGCCTACTGGTTAAGACCGGGGTTCGATTCCCACCTCCACCAAGCAGCCACTGTAGGTCCTTGGGCAAGGCCCTTAACCCACAATTGCTCAGTTGTCAAAAAGACCAAATGTAAGTCACAAATTAGAATTATCAATCAACCTAAGGTACATGTTGGACTGTGGGGGAAAACCGGAGTACCCAGAGGAAACCCTTATAACAGACTATATAGGCGGTGGCGGATTGCTGATTGGTTAATATTATTAAAGACTGTTTTTGGTGTATGATGAAATAAGCATTTATCTGTCCTTTGATTGGTTGAGCAGAGTAAATACTTATAGCCTAGCCCAGATTAGCAAATGGATTTTATGCCATCAGTGGCTGATAGTGTGTCTGTGTGGCCTTGTGTTAGACTGGCGACCTGCCCATGGTGTACTCCTTCTGCTTTTTGCCCTACAGTGAGCTGGGATAGAAGGCAGACCACTATAACTCTGAATTAGGAAATAAGGGTATGGAAGATGAATAAATAAATGAATGATGGTTTCTATAATTACAACGTGATAGGGGTGTTATGTACCATTAACATGCAAACGCTGCACAGAAAGATCACTGGCCGGGGAATCGAACCCGGGAACTTCTTGTTGTGAAGCAACCATGGTAAGAACTACTCCACCGTGCTCCCTCCTATATCATTCTAGTCAACCATGAATTTTCCTATTGCAAATTATTGTCATGGCGAGTCAGTTTGCTAGACAGCCAAAGTTATTTGTTTAGGATTTTTATTGATGCTTGAACTCGTATTTGAACTCTGAGGACTCGTGTGTGTGTGTGTGATCTTTGCAACTTGTTTTAGTCGCTCAGAACAAGGGCGTCGACCAAACGTTGGAAATGGTTTACTAGTACTGAAGTGAGTGATTTTACAGATTTTGTGAAGAATTTTCTTCATTACGGTAAATGACACTACATAATAATTCCGAGGGTGTAACGCTGGCAAATGAGAAAAAGTTTAATGGGTGAATATGAACATGAACGGAAATATACACATGAAATATAACAGCTGAAAATAAGGAGTGTCTGCTTTGTGATTTGTACTTTTTACGTCAAATTGTGTGATATTTTCTAAGCTTTTAATGACATAATGCGGTTGCTTGGATGAAAGGTTGCTTAAGTGAGACAGAGCCACCAGACCCGGGTGTGGAGTTGACTTTGGCCAGGGTTGAGAGACTGGTTGCCTAGCAATTTACACTGCATGGATGACAATGATATTCTATTAAATCTTATGCTCAGTATAACAATCTGGGAAACAGACACTTGGCCATTACTTACAGATAATCAGAAAGGGCAAAGCTATTGAAGTTGAAGCGGTGGCTTAGTGGTTAAGGTCTTACTGGGTTTCGAATTCGATTCCCAGCGCTACCAAGTAACCACTGTGGGCCACTAAGGAAGGCCCTCAATCCCTAATTGCTCAGTTGTAAGTGGCTCTGGATAAGGGCGTCTGCCAAATGCTGTAAATGTAATGTAAATGTATTGATTACAGCCTGTCTGACTTTCTGGCTGCCTGAAAAAAACTACAAATATATATTTTAAAAGTTGCCATACATTCATTTAGTTTGATCTTTTTCTAATTGTGCACAAAAATGATTGATTCATTCATTTAGTCTTCTTCAATTTATTCATCACTTCATTCCTAATTCCGGAGTCACAGGAGTCTGCTGGAGTCTATCCCTGATCTCTAAAGGGTGAAAGGCAGGAGGAATAGACCCTGGGCAGGTTACACTTACAACTATGAACAATTTATAGTCACCAATCAACCTACCCGACATGTTTTTGGACTATTGGAGGAAACTCGAGTATCTGGAGTAAACCCACGCGTGCATGGGGAGAAAATACAAACTCCACACAGCAAGACCTCTTCTTGTTCTTAAGCAACAGTGCTAAACCACAAAGCCACCCTGCTGCCCTGCGTTCCTATTGAATGATTATTTTGGGCTGATTGTGTTGATCAAGAACAATGGAACACAACAGAAGATAACAGATTCTTTATTTACATTACACTGACTTCTTAATTTAGCTTGCGTTGTAGAGACCTTTGCGTTGTTTGTTTACTCTACTAAAGTCCCTGTACATCATGAAAGCTAATCTGTCACTCATTCTACACTATGCCGCTACTATTTCTTTGTATCTGGATAACATTCAGTATATGAATAGAAAATCTAGACCTGAACAATTGGAAGATGAGACGCAGGGAACTGAATAACAGAGCTGAAAAGAGGACTGTCTATGGAACCTACTTTCATTCATTCAAATAGGATCATAGGTTGTGGACGTATTTAAGTACGGCTATACATAGCATATTCCTTTGACGTAAACTTACCGGTAGGGTGACGTGAAAGCTTGGTGATCCTTTCTTCTTTGTGAAATTCTTTTTTGTTTCTTGTTTGACTCAGTTTCTCTGGAATGAAAGCTGCACCCACGTATACGCTAACAACCTCCAGCCGATGCTATTAAATCACTGACATCTGCAATACAGGACAAAAGGTGCATGTGAATTTGTTCCAAAGAGGCAATAATAATCTGAGTAAAGTTCCTGGACACGGTAAAAGAATAGTTCACACTCGAATGTAAATTCTGTCATTAACAACTCGTAGGACCACTGTCAAGGCCCAGAAAGGGACACATACGACCGATGTGTCATTAGTAGTCACTCGTTAGTAGGGTTGTTAATGTGAAGACCTGGGTTCAAGCACTACCACCGCCTGTCAGCTACTCTAGGGGGGGCTGCCCCATGGCTGACCCGAAAGTTACTAAAATGGGATAATTGAAGAAACTTTCAAATTTCACATCTGCTGTACAGGAACTAATGGAAAGATCTAGGTTTGTTTCCCTGCACAAATAAGTTCATACTGCTGGGCAAAACCTTTAACCCCATCAGTCTGGATAGGGATGTCTGCCAAAATACTGTAAATATAAATATTTTTATCTTTTCAACTTTTTGAAAAAAGGAACTGATTGTACTGGATGCAGAAGCCTTTTGTCTCCTGGCTGGTTTGGTTCTTCACTTATTAACCCGGTGACTGCGCTGCACTTTAATGAGATCGGCAGAATGTATGACATCTATATATGAAAGCTTCTAAGTAATTGCTAACTAAACTGCTCAGGTTAAAATGTTAAAACAAACTAATATGAGGTGGCTTGTGAACATTCTGGTAGCATACCACACACACACACACACACACACACACACACACACACACACACACACACACACACACACACACACACACACAC
>JAOTRA010083193.1:0-12676 GCA_026260255.1 Pseudolaguvia tuberculata | reverse complement strand
TATAATATATTAGTGTGTGTGAAGGACTGATAGGAAGTGGATCCATAATGCAGGTACAGTTTATTATAAAACACCGCAAAACACAAAGTGAAAGGAAACACAAGTAAACATAAACGGAGGGGAGCTGATAATTACGTGGCATTAACAGATCGCCATCAGACGTAACAAAAAGGTCCTCAACGGGCACCACACACTTAATTTCGGGATTCGAAAGGAACAGAAGGAACCTCAACAGGAGACTCAAAATGGTACCTCAACAGAAGACTCGAAAGGGACCTCAACAGCAGACTCGACAGGGACCGAAGAAGACATGACAGGGACCAAAAAGGACAGAAGGGAACTCGCTTGGGACCGAAAGAGACACAATAGGGTCCGAAGCGAATTCGACAGGGTCCGAAGGGAACTCGGCAGGGACCAAAAGGGACACAACAGGGACCAAAGGGAACTCGCTTGGAACTGAAACGGACAAAAAAGTGTCCAAAGGGAACTTGCTTGGGACTGAAGGAAACTCAATAAAGACCGAAAGGGACACAATAAGGACCTAAGGGAACTCGCTTGGAACCGAAGGGGACTCTGAAGGTGGAAACGAGAGGGACTCAGAAGGTGGGACCAATGGGGGCTCTGAATGGACCAATGGGGACTCTGAAGGTACCAGCAAAGACTCAGAGGGCTCCGGTGAAGCAGACTCAGAGGGCTCCGGTGAAGCAGACGCATAGGGCTCTGGTGAAGCAGACGCAGAGGGCTCTGGTGAAGACGAGGATGCAATCTCAGGAGCCGACAAAGACAATGACGAGGACACCTGTCCGTCCTTCCCTAGCTGAGGGTGACCCTTCGATTGATCAGATAATCCAGCTCGCTTAAGGAGCCCCAGCTGCGTATCCAGCAGCTGTGACCTAAGGCGAGGTCATGGCACTGGGGTAGCCTTCACAACCTGGAAGGGAGCACTGTAACAATCCTCAACCACTACCGGACCAGGAAGGCGCTCCTCAACCTTGACACAGATGGAACATAAACCTCCCTAACAAACCGGGAGTAGGTGTCCTCCATGCAGCCGCGTATCCGGGCCACCTTAACTAGAGTGACCTCCTCCACAGTCTCTGAGGTAAACACCCTAAGCAACTGAGTGAGAAGGAAGTCAACATCGTAGCTAAGGCGCGGATTTATGTCCCAAATCGTGGACACCGCGTCTAGTGCTTTCCTGTCCAAACATAAAAACACAAACATGCACTTCTTGCGGGACGTGGGGAAAGCGTGCAGGAAACACAAAAAATAATCCTGGCATCGCGCAACAAACAAAGCGCACGTAACTGGATCGCCATTAAATTTCTCGGGCAGTTCAACCGGCAAGGGCGTGGCTAACCCGCGTGCAGGCAGTGGGGCTAGCGTGGGTGCAAACGCCGAGAGGAAGGCGCACTGAGCATGTACCGCTGGATTCTTGTTAGGCGAGTTATTCTGTGATGGACTAATAGGAAGCGGATCCATAATGCAGATACAGTTTATTATAAAACACCGGAAAACACAAAGTGAAAGCAAACACGAGTAAACATAAACGGAGGGGAGCTGCTAACTAATAATTACGAGGCATTAACCGATCGCCGTCAGACTTAACAAAAAGGTCCTCAACGAGCACCACACACTTAACTGAACCGTCGTCAGTTTAATCAACGTCCTTATGCAGATTCCTCGTAAAAGGCCTGTCACGTAAACAGTCCATTCACAAAAACACAATAGCTCGCGACGCGCATACTGCTAGGCGTGTCCTAGTCGTCTTCCTTACAATATAGTTGTGTAGGCTACACAGTTATGAGGAAGACTGTTGATTTGCACAAGGAGAGCGAGAAACAAAAGGTCATGGTAAAAAAGGCAGGTTGTTTAAAGAGCTGTGTCCAAACTCATTAATAGATAGGCAAAAAGAAGGAAAAGATGTGGCAGAAAAAGTGTACGAGCAATATGGATAACTGCACCCTAAAGAGAATTGGGAAACAAAACCTATTAAAAAATGTGGGGGAAATTCACAAAGAATGGACTGCAGCTGGCATCAGTGTTGTCGCATTCCACTGTAGTAAAACCACTGTTGCACAACAGACAACGTCAGAAGCGCCTTATCTGAGCTAAAGACAAAAGTGATCCAAAATTATTTTCTCTGATGAAAGTAAATTCTGCATTTCCTTTGGAAACCAAGGTCACAGAGTCTGGAGGAAGAGAAGAGAGGCTCAGAATCCACGTTGCTTGTGGTCCAGTGTAAAGTTTCCATAGTCAGTAATGGTTTGGGGTGCCATGTCATCTGCTGGTGTTGTTCCACTGTGTTTTTTGAAGTCAACGCAGCTGTTTAGTAGAACATTTTAGAGTACTTCAGGCTTCCGGCTGCTGACCACTTTTATGGCAATGCAGATTTCATTTTCCAACAGGACTTGGCACCTGCACACAGTGCCAAATCTACCAGTAACTGGTTTAAGGACCATGAAAATCTATGGGGTATTATAAAGAAGAACATGCAAGATGCCAGACTTAACAATGCAGAGGAGCTGAAAATCACTAGCAGAGCAACTCAGGCTCTCATAAACGCTGAGCAGTGCCACAGACTGATTGATTCCATGCCACGGCGCATTGCTGCTGTAATTCTAGCAAAAGAGATTCCGCAGCACATTGGCAAATCCATGGTTATATATATATATATATATGGTCTCATGGTGGTCTGTTGAGATCTTGGTACTCTTAAAGAAGGTAAATATTTTGCTCTCCTCTCAGGGAACTGTACAATATATGAGAACTGAGCAGTATTCTAGTAAAGATAATTGGTGAGATTATCTAATGAACTCTTCTAAACTTCCTTAATGAACCACCTGTCATGAAAAAATGGTTTAAAATCAGTCTCCTCTCCTGTATCAAAGATAATAGCAAGTGCTAATTATGTGCTTCTATGAAGTAGGTTGCAGATAGCATCTTGGAATTGCAGCAAAAGAAAATATACGCTTGATTGGCTAAAATATCTGACACTGGGTGCATTTTACACACATTTTATCCTGCCTTGGCTGTTTTTTTCTTGCACCTTATCAGTTTGCCAGTCACCTTATCAGTTTTCACCTACTCTGTGTGTTTGGGAAGTTTGCATCTTTTCTGTTTGAAGAAACATGTAAAAAGCTGATTGGCATATTTAAATGGAGTCTAGTCCTGAAGCATAGGCCGTGGAAGCTCAAATGGTTAAGACGCTGAGTCGTTAATCTGAAGACCTGTATTCAAACCACAACCAGCCAGCCACATTTGAATCTTTGAACAAGACAATTATTATTTACAGACCCCCAGGACTCTTGATTTGTTGGTGAATTTGCAGATTTTGTGTCAAACCTGGTGGTCTCTGTTGATAGAGCATTAATTGTCTGGCTTTTTAATATTCATTTAAAGAAATAGGCGACCCGTTTTTGTCTATACTCGACAACATTCAGGTCTCCAGGGATCCACCACCAGTCTTCAACAGACCTGGCTTTCTGAATCTCGCCTACTCTGTTTAAAAAACAGGTGTGGTACCCATAATTGTCTCTCAGGATTGCTCACAACACAATTTAGCTATCCAGAAGATGAAGCCATTGATCAATTTCCATTTGACTGTGCTTAATGTATCTTCTAAGTCATGCTGCAAAGACTGCACCATATATTTCAGCTTTGACTGCTTTTCTCTTCTGATTTAGTGGTTTTGTTTTGGACAACCAATCCATAGATTTTGTCATTTCCATTAGAGAAAGATTGGTCACCCAATCCAGCTGGTGTGGGGCTTCTATGGAAAGTAACTTGGCTGAGGCGGACACATTCCTTGAAGAGCTGAAAGGCTTCATCCCTTAACTTTTCAGCAAGTGTCTTGTCTCGATTTAGACATTTGCTTTCAACTTCTTGAAATGCTTTTCTCACCAGAATGGTACCCTTTTATTTAGCAGGTGTTATGAGACCTATTGAGTCATAAAGACTAGCTACTTATCATAGCAGCTCTCTCCTTATTAGTGGGTTAGTTTTTCCTCTCACTTGATTGATTGAGGTCATTGGATATAGTCAGTCCTCTTCAACCAAATAGCCAACTCCAAGAGCTTTACTATCTTCTCCTTTCATTTGATTAGGAAAAATTAGTACTTTTTTTTGCCGATGCTTTTGCCATTTCTGTTACATGCTCCTTCCTCCGACTTTGGCCTGACTGAACCCATGGTTAGAGGAAGAATCCACAAGCCTTTAGGATTACTCCAACATTGTAGGTGAGATCATCTAGACTTTTCTTGTCATTGTGGAAAGTCAAGATATCAACATAAGAATCCTCTTCCAGGATCCTACGCTTCTCCTCCAGTTGAGCAAACTCCACATCATGTTGTTACACAAGCGATACACCATACTGGTCGATCACCAATAATACTTCACCGCAGATGCCCTCATGGATCTAGAAAAATGTGTTCCGGACTTGTGAACAGCCATATCTACCCGTTTTGAAGGGGTCTGGATGTGCTCCACCGACATTCTTCCCTAATAGGCCTTCCCATAAACCAAGGTCTCCAATTTCCTTCACTCTTTGTGGAGCAAGTCTTCCCTCATGGTATATTATCAGCAGCTCAATGGTCTTTGTTTTTTTCAGATTTTCAAGCTTAACTCCTGATAAGAATTTCTTAAGTTGCTCAGGCTTAACTGCTCTGTGCACATTGGCAATTTCATCCAAACCATAGCAAACAAGTTCATGCACTTTTTCCGTGCCTATGGGACTTTTGACCCTCACTCTGAGAAAGTGATCCTCACTTCTGTTTTTGACCTTCATGGTCATTCCTCCCACTAAATGAACAACTAAAGTAAGCTTCTCACTCCTCAGATTTAATCTTCTTTTTTGAGTAATATAGTTTGTGTCTATCAGAGTCCCAATCTTTTCTCTTGCAACAGCATTTACCTCCAATAGAATTAAAATCATGGAAAGTTCTTCCATTTGTTTTCAAGTTCAAAGTGTTTATTGTCATGTGTACAGTAAAGGAAACCGGTTTTCGTATACAATGAAATTATTAATTTTCTGTCCACACCAAATGCCAAAAGTTACAAAATAATTTAAGGTAAAAAAAAAAAAGTAAGTAACAAGAAATAAAAGGCATAAAACAGGTAAGTCAAAGAAATAAATGTGTAAGTTGTGTTACATATGAATGATGTGCAGAGTATCAAGATGTTGAATGTTCTACAAACACCGCCATTAAATGTGAATCTGCAATAGAACAGGAATAAACAACAGTGGTAGGTTAGACAGTATTGCAATAATCAGAGCAGAATCAGAGATTGTTACAGATTCCTGTCAGCTGTTGAGGAGTCTGATGGCAGATGGATAGAAAGAGTTCCTGAGTCTGGTGGTCCTACACTTCACACTCCTGCCAGATGAGAGAGGTATGAACAGTCCTTGTTGTGGATGTGAGGGGTCCTTTATGATGGAGGAAGCTCTCCTACTGACTCTGTGTATGTATATGCTCTGCAGGGAGGGCAGAGGAGTCCTGGTGATCTTCACCACTCTCTGCAGGTGTTTGCGGTCCCTTACGGTGGAGCTGCCGTACCACAGTGATGCAGTTGGTCAGGATAGACTCAACAACGCAGCTGTAGACTGAGGCCTGCCAGTTAGAAAGTCCAAAAGCAGAGTATTGGGTGTAAACCGAGAGAAAACAGTTTGTTTGTGAGGAATAACTGTATTAAATGTGGAACTGTAATCAATAAAGAGCATCCTGATATAGGAGTCTTTGTTCTCTAGGTGTGAGAGTGAAACATGCAAAGCTGCCGCAATAGCGTCTGAGGTATACCTGTTGAACCGGTACGCATACTGCAGTGGGTCAATTGTGTCCGGGATGCTGTTCTGAATGTGGGTCAGCACCACTGTCTCAAAGCACTTCATAATGTTTGGAGTCAGTGCTACTGGCCTATAGTCATTCAGGCATGTGGGGAGGGGGCTTTTCTTGAGGAGGGGGACGATGGTCTAGGTCTTCAAGCAGGAGGGGGGGGGAGGCTCCCCTGTATGTTGGTGTCAACATGATCCAAAGTGTTTCTATCACGGGTGGGAATGTCTACATGCTGGTGTTATTTGGGAAATACTGTCCGAAAATCGCACTGATTAAAGTCACCTGCAGTAATAAAAACAACAGGGTGAGCTGTCTCTAGCATGCTGATGACGTCATAGAGTGCCGTTGCAGAGATGGCTCACGGTTGTAAATATACAGTGATCAAAAACACATTGGTAAACTCCCTTGGTAAATAATAGGGACCGCACTTAAGTACTAACAACTCTACATCAGGCGAACAGTGTTTACAGACAGTCTGTACATCTTCGCACCATGAGTTGTTGATAAACACACACACACTTGTGTGCAGTTGGCTCCCCCGTCTTTTGCAGATTTTCCCAATCTCTCATCCATTGATGGAAATTCCTATTGCATCCATTGAACTTGGGTAAATTGGTGGGTTTTATACTCAACATTGGTTGTGGAGCTGGCATGGGCATTTGGGGCAACCTCATGCAGCTTCTTCCATCTTCTGCTATTCTTGATGAATTCTACTTTCCTTCTAGATTCAGATCTTTTACACTTTTTTTCCATATTAGTTTTTTCTGTGGCTGGAATGCACATCTCCCAAACTGCAAGACTTTTGATTGCACCTTGGATTCCGTTTGCACAAGATAGTTGGAACTCATAGCCATCTCTGTTAACAGGTATTGCAGCAGCTCTTTCACAGGTTTTTTCTGCTTCTTGCATTTCTGTTTCCCTTCCAATCTTGCTTTACATTCATAGATTGTCTTTTTTAAGTCAGCCTGTTGCTGCTTATAAAGTTCAGCCTCTTCACCAGTCGTCATGCCAGCTTTGATGTCTGGTAGTAGACCAGCTCTGTATTTGTCATTCATTTCGCAAACCTTTCTTGCCTCAGAAACATGCTTTTTAAACTGCTCTTGTTCATTCTTTAACATATGTTTCACTCCCCTGTTAAGGAAGTTTGCTTAGTGAATGCACTTTTTGCCAAGTGCATTCAAGTACTCTCTCGCTTCAGCTGCTTTACTGTTTTCCAAAAGACTTCCTGCGCCATTGTAAGATGATTTTAAATGATTATACGTCTGCGTCAACAGCTTTATGAGACTTTTAGGCCTTTAATTTTGCTGTCCTCACTGCCACGCTGGTTATCAACTCTCAAGTTTCCTATGTATTTTTCCCTTTCAACTCTGCCCAAACTTGACAAATGGCTCCAATTAATAATGGACACAAGAGAACAACTCATCTTTTACTGTCATTTTAATTCTGTTTGCAGGCTTGGTATGTAATATGAGGATCACAGTAAAAAAGTAGAAACAGAAGCAGAACCAGTTAAATGTTATCACAAAATAACATTCATGAATTTTATCAAACAGGATTTTGGTCTCACCAAAGCACTGAGACTGCACTTGTTAAGTTAGTAAATGATTATTGGCTTCTGGTCAGTGCTGCGTCTCTATGCTCGTTTTCGTGCAGCTTTGAGACCATAGTATTGTGGTACTGTACAAACCGGAGTCCAAAAAAGTTGGGACACTGTACAAATTGTGAATAAAAACAGGATGCAATGAAGTGGAAGTTTCAAATTTCAATATTTTATTTAGAATACAACATAAATGTATGTCAAATGTTTCAACTTTATAATCTTAAAAGTAAAAATAAGTTGATTTTTAAATTTCATCAACACATCTCAGAAAAGTTGGTACAAGGTCATGTTTACTACTGTGTGGAATCCCCTCTTCTTTTTAGAACAGTCTACAAACATCCGGGGACTAAGGAGACAAGTGTCTCAAGTTTAGGAATAGGAATGTTGTCCCATTCTTGTCTAATACAGGCTTCTAGTTGTTCAACTGTCTTAGGTCTTTTTTGTCGCATCTTCCTCTATGTGGGAAAGATCTGGATTGCAGGCTGGCCATTTTATTACCCGACTGAAGGCGACTACGTGTTCCTACCTTAATTATGGTGTTCCCCAGGGCTCCTAGTTAGGCCCCCCTAATACTCTTGTTATACATGCTCCCCGTGAAAGTTACTTCATGCCTTCATCATGTCCTTCATCAACGATTTGCTTTCTTGGCTTTCTTTTCACTAATTCATTACACAATAAAATATTGTTCGGTCTCAGATAATAAATAAAACAGAAATAACGAATGATTTCTTTTGCAGCCCAGTACCAATTGATACACACAACCGGTACAGGTCTGTGGCCCGGGGGTTGGGCCACAAAAAAACAAAAAAACCATTTGTTGTTTTCGGTGGGAAAAGAGTGAGGCTGATCTTCAAACACAATGCAATTGTCTTATGAATCAGCGGCATCGATCAGGGTCATTGTTGAATTTTTGTGGCAGTAATAGGATGTGTGCAGTAGAAGGTGGAAAAGAGGCGGAAAGAGTGTAGCGCATGTGCATGAAGATAGCATAGCTGTCTTAGGGTAAAGATCCGCTGGACCCGTTGTAGTAAACAATACTTCACAATGTGGGCTAGCAAACCGCTAACTTTTATATGGCGCTTTCACCCTATGACCCGGAAAAGGAAACCGTATATCAGTATTCTGGCAAAAGCACCAAGTGGTGAAAATAGGGAATTACAGCAGTTTCAGTTAGGGTGTTTTTGCAGCAAATTTGCAGGACCCCTGTAAGGAAGCCGACTAGGCCATGCCCCCTCCCGTAGCGTCATCGTTCTGGAAACTGAATGATTCCAGGACGATGATGCATTATTTAAGGCGACGCACCGATATGCGCGTCACGAGTCATTGATTCATGTGAATGGACTGTTTACGTGTGAGCTGTGTACGAGTGATGAACATAAGGACTTTGATTACGCTGACGCCGGTGCAGTTAAGTGTGTGGTGGCCGCTGAGGCCCTTTTGATGTTCTGTCGGTGCCCAGTAAATACTTTGAACCCCTTAGTTTAGCCGTTAACCTCCGTTTAGGTTTTTCCGTGTTTTGCTTTGACTGAGTTTTCCTGTATTATATATTAAACAGTACCTGCATTATGGATCCGCTCTTTATTAGTCCATTGCAGAATGACTCGCCAAATAAGGATCCAGCGGTACACGCTCAGTGGGGCTTCCTCATGGCATTAGCCCCCCTCCCACTAGCCCCTATGGATCCGCTCTTTATTAGTCCGTTACAGAATGACTCGCCAAATAAGGATCCAGTGGTACACGCTCAGTGGGGCTTCCTCACGGCGTTAGCCTCCCCGCTAGCCCCACTGTCTGCGCGCCAGTTAGCCACGCCCCCTCCGGTGGAAATGACCGAGAAATTTAACAGTGATCTTGTTACGTGCGTGCCGTTTGTGGAAAAATGCCGCCGTTATTTTTTGCACGCTTTCCCCACGTCCTGCAAGAAGTGCGCTTTTGTTTTTTTATGCTTAAACGGGAAAGCGCTAGATGCGGTGTCTGCGGTTGGGGACATAAATCCGCGCCTTACCTATGTTGTTGACTTCCTCTTCACTCAGCTACTGAAGGCATTTACCCCCAACACTGAGGAGGTCACTCTGGTTAGGATACATGGCAGCATGGAGGACACTTACTCTCCGTACATTAGGGAAGTTTACATCCCATCCGTCCAGATTGAGGATTACTACAGTGGTCTACTTTGAGGTGATGGAGGCTACCCCAGTGCCACGACCCCGCCTGGTGTCATACGTGCTGGATACGCAGCTGGGGCCCCGTAAGCAAGCCGGATTGTGCCGCCCCGTGAAGGGTCACCCTCGGCTAGGGAAGGACGGACCGGACTTCGCATCATTGTCTTCGCCGGCCCCTGAAGCTGCGTCCTCACCAGAGCCCTCTACGTCTACACCAGAACTTGTGTCTCTGCTGACTTTTGAACTTGAGTCCCCATTGGTACCTTCTGAGTCCCCATTGTTGCCTTCTGTTTCCCACTCATTACCTTCTGAGTCCCCTTCGGTCCTTTCAGCGTCCCCCTCTGTCCCTCGTGAGTCCCTCTTCGCCCCTACAGAGATCCCTTCGGACCCTATTATGTCCCTTTCGGTCCCTTTCAAGTTCCCAGCGGTCCCTCCAGAGTTCCCCACTGAGGTCCCTTCGAGTTCCCAGCAGCCCCCTTCGAGTCCCCTACTGGGTCCCTCATGTCATCGTCCTCTTCGTGGCCTTTCGAGTTCCCTTCGTCCCCGTCCGAGTTCCCTGCGTGCGAGACTAGGGAACCATATCGCATCCTTATGGAGGTCCTTATGTGGTCGCCCTGACCACACCCCAGTATACAGGGTCCTGGACCCCTGCTATCTCTTTATGTACTGTGGGCTGACTATGAGGTGGTTTTTTTTTTCTTTTGCTACTCTGTATTGTATATTGTTTTTTCTCAGCCCGGGGAATGTTTGTTTTGGGGTTTCTTTTGTATGTGCTGACCTATCTCCCCTGTTCTACTGTGTAAATTTTTGTTTGGTGTGTCGGGAGGGGCAGGGTGTTGGTTTTGTTTTTGTTTGTTTGTATATGCTGGTGGACGCCAGGAGGCATCCTTTAAGGGGGGGGAGGGTGATGTAAGGAAACCGACTAGGCCACGCCCCCTCCCGTAGCTTCGTCGTCCTGGAAACTAAATGATTCCAGGACGATGACGCATTATTTGACGCGAGTCATTGATTCATGTGAATGGACTGTTTACGCGTGAGCTCTGTACGAGTGATGTACATAAGGACTTTGATTACGCTGACGCCGGTGCAGTTAAGTGTGTGGTGGCTGCTGAGGCCCTTTTGTTGTTCTGTCGGCGCCCAGTAAATACTTTGAACCCCTTAGCTTAGCCGTTAACCTCCGTTGATGTTTTGCTTTGACTTTTCCTGTATTATATATCAAACCGTACCTGCATTATGGATCCGCTCTTTATTAGTCCATTACAACCAACAGTTTCACCTTTTTAAAGAGTTTATTCTTTTTGTAAGGGTGTCTAGCAAATCTAAAAAAACTTACTGGTCTTGCTACATACAGTAGCAGAACTAGAAAGTGCTCTTTCTGAATGTCCATAACTGGTACACATCTTCACACCTGTATAAGGCTAAAGTATGAGAATTAGTTCCATAGAACTAAACAATCCAGACAGGGAATAAATTTGGCAAAACATCACTTAATCAGTGCTATCAAATATATATGTTATAATCAAACATTCTTTAGAAAGACAAGCAATAAAATATGTTAAGAATTAATAAGCATATTAGACAAGCATATTATCACTGCTATGACATCATAATATAGATGTAGCTCAGTAATTGTCAGACTGCTAATTACTACCAAGTAGGGTTTTCGCCTGAGCAAAACTCTTAATGTTCAACTGCTCAGTTAAAAAAAAAAACACGATATAAATATAACATGAAGTATGTATATATAATATATATATATCTCAAATGCATAAAAAAAAATAAAAGAACAGCCACAATTTTGTCAAGGAAATAGACATTTTAATTGGAACAAATATACATTATTTTTAATGAAAGATTAATTTTATATCAAGAACAAAGATTATGTCTAGAAGCAATATGTCAAAAGATATTTATGCATTCTCTTTCTAAAGAACAGTCGTATGGATGTATTCTATGTAAACCATCACCACAGAGAAAAAAAACATACTATTCTACAAGATAAACAATGAAAATGGAGTAAAAGGTACTGATATGAAATACAGAAGCTTTGAAATGTATAGAGCATGTGGGAAACATTTATTTGCATTTTATCACAACAAGAGGGCCAGGAATCTTTATGTATGGAGTTTTCATGTTCTCCCCGCGCTTGTGTGGGTTTCCTCCGGTTTCCAACCACAGTCCAAAAACATGTAGATTATGTCGATTTGGTGATTCAAAATTGTCCATAGTAGTGAGTGGTTGTTTGTCTGTCTATGTGTTGCCCTCAGATGGACTGGCGACTCATCCAGGGTGTACCCCGCCTCTTGTCCTGTGTGCTGGGATAGGCACCAGCAGACCCCCCGTGACCCCGAATTAGGGAATAAACTGCTAAGATGAATGAATGAATGAACGAACAAATTAATGATCATAAACTATTATTAGAATTGGTAGTTTTTTGTATCTTGTTGCTCTCTTTTTTTGGTGACATTACATGAAAATTATTGTAAACCATAATACCGCTTTATATACGGCTATACGGCTTATATATATATTTAATCAAGGTGATTTTGTGTGTATTGAAGATGCGTTTAGTTTTATTAAAGCACACTATATTGCCAAATGTTTATGGTAACCAGATCCATATGTGACTCCATAACTGAGCTTTATTATCACATGCTGTTTTACCACCACTGAACACCTTTGGGATAAACTGAATGGGGCCTGCACCTTCTTTCCTGACCTTTTCTTTCATTAATGTGTTTCATTAATTCTTTTCATCTTCATTCATTCATCTTCTTACCCGCCCATTCCCGAATCCGGGGTCACGGGGGTCCGCTGCGCCCATCCCAGCACACATAGGGCGAAAGGCAAAGGGTACACCCCGGACAGGTCGCCAGTCCATCTCAGGGCAACACATAGACAAACAAATTCACACACACATTCACTCCTATGGACAATTCACCTACAATCACCAATTCACCTAATCTGCATGTTTTTGGATTGTGGGAGGAAACCGGAAGGATCATTCTTCCACAGCGGATCATTCTTCTCCACCCTACCCTGTCCGCTACATCTGCCTCTTTCACCCCAACTACCTGCATATCTTC
>JAOTRA010083179.1:0-12679 GCA_026260255.1 Pseudolaguvia tuberculata | reverse complement strand
ACCCCGCCAAGTCGAATGTGCGGATCGTGGATCCACTGTGGCAACCCCGAACGGGAGCAGCCGAAGGACAAAGAAGAGTGAAGAGTGGATATAACTACTGTATTTAATGCGATACAGTTAGTATCACACATCAATTTATAATCACAACAGTTAAACAAACAGTTCAGTAAGCAAGTACAGTAATATTATGGCACATTTATTACAGTCTGTCTGTAAAATTTCAGCAACAAAAAAAAGAAACAACAGTGCATCTAATTAATTGCTAAATGATTCAGTGTTGTTGTTTTTTATTTAGCCCATGCATTAAAATTTGTTGAAAAATCAGCTGTCTGAACAAATCCTTTGAATAAACTGCTGCCAAAAGTGTCACAGAGCATTTGGAGGTATTAGAGCCTTGCATAAATTTCAATTTAACCACTGATAGTAAGAAACCTGTGCTTCTCTAATGAACTAATTTTTAATCCTGTCCATCCTCGCCACTCCCTATGAAAATCTCAACATGTACCTTTTCTTCTTATTTGTTATCTTTGTTTCCAGAGTCTCCCCAAGATCCTGTTCCTGTTCAGCCCTGTCTGCCATATTCGGTGATCACTGTCATCTGTCTGTTTTCTCCGCAAGGTGTGATCTATTAGTGTGATCTATCATCTGAGTGATAGCGATCTGATTGAAGCTCTTGTGGAACATTTCTGCAGAGTCTTTCTACCTCAACAACCACCAACACCGACTTCAACCCCGACACCTGTTCCACCGGACCACACCTCCTCGCCCAGGATGTCTAGTCCCATTGCTTGGCTGGTGTCCTTCTTGGGCAAGGTGGAGGACTGTAATGGATTGTGTAGTTTTCAGTAGCTTTCTCTATAGAGCCCGAACTATACCCCTACTGATATCTGAAAGGAAGCCTACATAATAGCCTCTGTTATCGGGTTCTGCATTGCATTGGGCTGAAAGCATCTGGGCGCAGCCGAGCCTGTTATTAAACCTGTTTTTGACCAATTTTGAAGAGGTTTTAGGGCATAATGGTGGTGTGGTCTCAGCAGGAGAACAATTATATCACTTACAACAGGGCAACTTGTCAATCCAAGAATATGCAATGAAATTCCATACTTTGGGACCAGCTAGTTGATGGAATAAAAGATCTTTGCTTACCATCTATCACCAAGGATTGAACCCCCAACTTTGTCTCTATATAGCTGCTTATGACAATAACTGTGGTTTGGAATAATTAACCAACAACTCCATCTGATGATCTGATTGTATATTATCCGTTCTTAACAAACTAGGTATGACAATCTCTTCCCTCCGCCTGCCAGAGCAAGAGCCTCCTCTAGAGAACAGCTCCAAACTTATGTACCTGGATTCTGGTTATCTCACCAAAGGACACTTACATAGGAAACTGACCCTGGGTTTGTGCTTATATTGCAGGGAGAAAGGTCAAGGATTTTTGGACCTCTTCTTTGGTGACATTCCAAACCTCCTCAGCCTCCTTAGGAATTATAGCTGGCACTGAGCTTTCTTTACCAACTGTGTGGTATTAAGTTTCCAGGTGAGGTCCAGGCTGATGTGGACCCCTAGATATTTATAGCTATAAATATTTATATTTATAAGGTATATTTATACCCTCTCCATTTCCTGTTGAGTGACTGATGCTGCAGCAATAGCGTCTGATGTAGATCTGTTGGGCTGGTATGCATACTGCAGTAGGAAGTTAACTCAAAATGTAAAAAGCCCAAATGTAAGTCGCTCTGGATAAGAGCGTTTGCTAAATGCCCAAGTGTAACTTTCAAGTGTGTCCAGGATGCTGTTCTGAATGTGGGTCAGCACCACTCTCTCAAAGTACTTCATATTGATTGGCGTGAGTGCCACTGGCCTATAGTTATTCAGGCATGTGGGGGGGCTCTTCTTGGAGAGAAGATGGTGGTGGTTTTGAAGCAGGAGGTTCTCTGACTGAGCGAGCCTGAATGTGGAATATGAGGTTTAGAATGTCTGTCAGCTCATTAGCACATGGCTTGTCCAGGACCTGCAGCTTTGTGGGGGTTAATCTTCTTCAGGGGTTTGTTTACCTGAGCTGATGTGACGACTGGTGGGGTTGAGGTGTGTGTAGTGGTCCAGATGTGAACCTTCTCTCTCTGTGGGGAGTGGGGGTCTCAAAACATGTGTAGAAGGTGTTTAGGTCATCTTTTAAACTGTCTGTTGTGCTAATTGTACAATTGTGCAAGCCTTGTCACATGCTCCCGGAGTCAACAGTGGAATAGAAGCTGCCCAGCTCGTCTCTGTACTGCTTTTTGGCTGTTGTAATGGCCTTCCTAAGTCAATACTTTCATTGCTAGGTGCAAATGCCTTGGAGCAAATACACAGCATGTGTCATACCTGACTGTTTAACCAGGGCTTCTGATTGGGAAACCTCCTGACTTGAATGGTGGGCACACCTATTGACCAGAGGAACAACCCTGGGTGGTAAAGGATGACATATTAGATGCACAGCTAATCCAAGAATGCCTTCAAGCCAAACAACAGGCGCTAGTTTATCTTTAACCAATTGTCTTTTAGCCAGGGCTACGCTATATAACACAGATTAGGTATAACACAAAGTAGATTCTATGTAATCCGTTGCCTGGTTGAGTTCCATGGGATCCGACGGTGATCCAATCTTGGTGGATAAATCTGGGAGGTTAATAATATTTTAGGCGGTCGTAGGTGTGAATGTAAATTTAATGCGATGTGTCATAATTTAGATTTAACAAGACAGTGATCTGTGATTATTTCACACTTTGGTATTGTTTCCATGTTAACTACACTTATCCCGAAGGATAATATCAAATCTAGTGTGTGACCTGCTTTATGTGTGGGTCCTAAAACACACTGATTGACTCCTACTGATTGAGTCGAGTATAGACAAAAATGCTATCCTCAGAGGGTCGCCTATATTCTCAAAATGAATATTAAAATTCTCAACAATTAATGCTTTATCAACAGAGAGACCACCAGACTCGACACAAAATCTACAAATTCACCAAAAAATTCAGAGTACGGTCCCAGTTGTCTGTAAATAATAATTAGTGGAAATGACTGACTCAGCTTATTGTTTGCCTCTGTATGCGTTACTTTACTTTTACTTTTAGAGAATTTCAAATGTGTTAAAACTGTATCCCTGCTTTTATACAACCATTAAACTATTATTATAAATAATGGCTATGCCTCCACCTCTACCCGTTAGACGAGGCTGATGTATGTAGCTGTACGCTAGAGGACTCGCTTCATTTAATGCTATATACTCATTCTGTTTATTCCTGGTTTCTGTTAAACTTTGTATATCAAACTTCTGATCTGTGATCATTTCACTAACAATAATGGATTTAGAAGCAATATTTATCAGTCAAAACTTCAGATCAGTATATCAAACTTATAGAGAAGCAGCATGCAGATGTGGTGGCTCATGTATTTATGTAAACAAAACATGGTGCACTGTCTCTGTCACTGCTCACTTCTCTGCTGATCTTGAATACCTGATCATTAAGTGTAGACCCTTCTATTTACCATGTGTGTTTACATGCATTGTTGTGAAAACAGTGTATGTCCCCCAGATGCTAAGGCTAACATAGCGATCGAACAGCTAAGTTCTGCTATCAACAAACTGCAGACAGTGCATCTTGATGGAACCTTTATTGTTGTTGGGGATTCACAGGCCATGACTGATTCCGTCACCAATATTAACACTTACAACGACGCTGTCCTTGGTCACATCAATAGCTGTGTGTATCAGGTGACCAGACTAAAAAACATCAAAGTGTTCCTCAATCAGAAGTCATGGATGAACATTGAGGTCTGTCTCCTGCTCAAAGCACGCAACACCACCTTCAGGACGGGAAACCGAGAGGCCTACAGCATAGCAAGAATCAATTGGAGGAGGGAATCTGCAAAGACAAACAGGCATTTAACTTTGCTGACCCCCGGCTCATGTGGCAACCAATTCAGACTTTCACTGACCGCAAACCACCCTTTGCAACACCTGCAACCAGCTCTGCCTCACTCCCTGCCTCACTCAACCTCTTCTACGCTCGCTTTGCAAAGGAATCATAAAGCCCTTGCTCAAAACAGTGCTACCATGTGAACAGCCACTCACACTCTCCACCTCTGAAATGTGTGCCAACCTGGAAAAAGTGAATACAAGGAAAGCAGCTGGCCCTGATGGCATTCCTGGTGGCGTACACCGAGCATGCGTGGTGCAACTGGCGGAGGTCTTAACGGACATCTTTAATCGGTCCTTTGTCCAGGCAATTGTCCCCCCAATTGTCCTTCAAAACTGCTACCATTGTGCCAGTACCAAAGCACTCCAATGCAACAGAACTTGCTGACTTTTGTGCCTTTGCACTCACACCTGTCATCGCTTAGTGCTTCCAA
Organism: Pseudolaguvia tuberculata; assembly: GCA_026260255.1. Lineage (NCBI taxonomy): Eukaryota > Metazoa > Chordata > Actinopteri > Siluriformes > Sisoridae > Pseudolaguvia > Pseudolaguvia tuberculata. Next base: position 8,281 of record JAOTRA010083179.1, on the reverse strand, counting down.
AGACCACCCACCTTAAAGTCTGTCTGCCACCTAGCCTGGACCATTACCAATTTGTCTATTGCCCAAATAGGTCAACTGAGGGCGCCATTTCCACTGTACTTCATTCCGCCTTGACTCACTTGGATAACCCAGATAACTCAGATAATGCCAGGCTGCTAAGCATGGTAAACTCCTCCAGTCTCACAAGTAGCACTGGGGTTCCTCAGGGAGGTGTATTGTCCCCTCTACTGTACTCCTGTACTTTTACCCATGACTGCATACCTGTCCATGCCTCAAACAGCATTGCAAAGTTTGCAGATGACACCATGGTGGTAGGCCTGATTAAAGCTAACAATGAGACGGATTACAGGGAGGAGATCCAGCACCTAGTAGCATGGACAAAAACATGACAAAAGCATGTGAGGACAAAAACCTGAAACTTAACACCAAAAAGGCCAAGGAGGTCATTGTGGATTTGAGACGAGCTGGCAATCACACTTATCCTCCAATTCACATCAACGGAGCTGCTGTTGAGCGTGTACCCAGCTTTAAGTTTCTTGGAATACACATCTCAAAGGACCTAACCTGGTCTCTTTTTAAGTCCTGTCTATCTTGCAGGATACTGGAGAACTTTTACCGCTGTACCACTGAGAGCATCCTCACAAACTGCATATAAGTGTGGTACAGCAGCTGCACTGCTTCAGACCGTACAGCCCTTCAGAGAGTGGTGAAAACTACCCACTTTGGAGAACATTTTAAAAAATCGCAAAGGGCAATGGGAATCATCAAAGATCGCTCATACCCTAATCACTGGCTGTTTACACTTCTCCCATCGGGCAGACACTACCGTTGTCTCAGAGCCCGAAAAAATAGATAGCTTCTTTCCTGTGGCTGTTTCTGCACTGAACAGTTGATCCAGTGTCAATAATCAACACTGAACTGTCACTTTCTTCCTGTAATTTTGCACAGCTATAAAATTATGCATCACCACTCTTAACTACCATTAACTTCCACCACCCTTAACTATCTTTACATTTCTGTATTCATCCATATTTATTCTGTATATATATATACATATATATATATATATATATATAGCAAGCACTCATAGAGTATATATTCTTAATGGCATTCCTTTTGCACAACTATATGTCATACCACTTTACAGTGTATAATACTTGTATTGACCATAATACTACACCCTCTGTATAACATCATACCCTTATTTATTACAGTGCCACTTGTTGTAAATAAGCTATCTATAGATGCACTTCTGGTTAGATGCTGACTGCATTTCATTGGCTCTGTACAAGTACCTTGCACAATGACAATAAAGTTGAATCTAATCTAATCTAATCTAATCTAATTTCACTAACAATAAGGGATTTAGAAGCAATGGTTCCAATCCAGTCCTAACTTCAGATCAAAAATGCATGTTATGTGATCAGCAGGTTCTAAGTTTGAATCTCTGACTGGCAAAGGTGAATGTCATTGGCATCCGCATGTACCACTTAGCAAACCTCTGTTTGCCTAATGCCTTAAGATTAGCCATTGTGTCCAGTACTCTGGCTCCAAGAATACACTTTTTTACAACCATGGGAGACTAATGGTCTGGCTAACTTTATGTGCCTGACAATGGAATCTACGATAACCAGAGTATCTTTTTTAATTTCAGTGGGTACATCGCTGAGGAGGGCTGATTTATTTGGGATGTGAGTCACCGTGGTGTGTTGGACTTGACAGTCCTGCGTGTCCAAAAATCGGATCAGAGGAAACAAGTTGAAATATCAAAGAGCTTATTCAAAAAGCTGATGTAGAGTGAATAATAAAGTACAAGCATCTAGGATCGCTCCTAGGGGAATTCCAATCTTCCTTCTGTTACATTCAGTTTTTATTCTCTCTAGAACTACCCCTCCCTCTGTTCTTAGCTATCAGCTCGGTCATGTGATGGTCCTGCAAACAGAGATAGCATAAGAGAGAACAAAGAGTTTCACATTCTTCTACGAACATCTGCCGCCTATGCACCTCTCTGGAATGTTTATTAGACCCATCCTGTCCTTGACCCACGCAGCAGTCCTCACAAATGAGTTTGCACACACAATCATATAAAGCATTCAATAAATCGTCTCCCAATTTACTCAAAGTCCCACAGGTGTTCTCTGATGAGCTAGCCTTGGCTTTAGCCTTAGCCTGAGCCTTAGCTTTATCTTTGACTAAGCAACTATGCTGCCGGGGCATCATCCTTTCACCCCTCTGCAAGGGCTCTAATGCCGGAGTCTGGGGCTGGCTGGGCCTATGGCACACTATGCTCAAACTTGCTAATCTTCTCTATTGTCTGGGTGCACTCCTATATTGCTAAATCTTCTCCTTCAGCATGCTAACTAGCACACATCTATTAAATGTAAATGACTCACAACTGAGGGAAGAAGACTGGCTAAATATCCTGAAGTGAACACATTGAAGGACGGTAGACATTTTTTATGTACCGTACATTTTTGGATAAAAAACTTGTAGCTTAAAAGTTTTAAATTTGGCGCTGTTCCGCTCTTCTGCTGTTGCTCGCTCTCATGCTGCTGCAAGGTCTAATGCTGCCTTACATATATTTTCACTCAAATCCTGGGAGTGCCAAGTAGGTTTTTAATCCATTTATTACCCCAAGGAGTGGCAGAAAATAGAGATTTATTTACACATAAAATGTCACAATGTGGGCAGCGTGGAGGCGTAGTGGATAGCACAGTCGCCTCACAACAAGAAGGTCCCGGGTTCGAATCCCGGGCCGGGATCTTTCTGTGCAGAGTTTGCATGTTCTCCCTGCACTTGCGGGGGTTTCCTCCGGGTGCTCCAGTTTCCTCCCACAGTCCAAAAATATGCAGATTAGGTGGTTTGGTTGTAAATTGTCCATAGGAGTGAATGTGTGTGAATGGTTGTTTGTCTGTGTGGCCCTGAGATGATGGACTGGCGACCCATCCAGGGTGTACCCCCGCCTCTCTAAACATTGTTTATGATTCACTGACATTCCTGGATTATAAATTATTTTAATATAGTTTCCCTTATTTTTTGTTGTAATTAGAAGTTAATTACAGAATTGTTATTGTCAGTAAGTTGTGCTACAATTAAGTAATTAATTATTAACTTATTATTAATTCATTCATCTATCTTCTAGCCCGCTTATTCTTTAATTCAGGGTCACAGGAATCTGCTTAAACCTATCACTTATAACATCCTGACATAAGCATGAACATAGGATAAAGAATTAAAGATGCAATTACATCTTCTTTTTTTCATTGCAATTATTCAACCACAAAATCTGGTTAGATCCTTGCTGTGAATAAAATCATGCAGATACAGGACTAAAGTATCTGGGAAAGTTCACACTTAGGAACAAAATTAAATATTGTGACAGCTGAAAATATCACCTTTTTTGTTACTGCCCAGTTTCAGTTTGTCTGTGCCTACTGACCTGCTTAAAGATTCATTGTGCTATGCATACTGAGATGTTACTCTGCTCACCAAATCTGTAAAAAAGGACCTTCTTGTCAATTCAGACAAGTCTGCCCGTTCTCCTCTGACCTCTCTCATCAGAAATCTTTGCAAACTTGTTATGAAAATCCCAGATCAGCAGTTTCTGATATATTCAAACCTGGTATCTAAACCTTGCCATTACAAGGTCAATGACATTACAACTTCCCAACCGTCACATTCCATTTAAATTTTCCTTCTTGAATTCTTCACTTGAATTTATATGACTGCATGTACTGCACTGTTGCCATATGATTGATGGATTGGAAGCTTTTGAGGAATAAGTAGGTATACAGCTTCTCTTATCAAAATGTCCTGTCAATGCTGTATACAGTGTTCCCTTACCACTTCGTGCTTCATGTTTTGCGGCTCCGATGCTTCGTGGGTCAGCAGCCAAAATGTGGAAAGGAGTGTTGTTTCATGTTGATGCGCGAGAGAGAAGGATCCCTGCATGTCAAGCAAATAGATTTGTTGAGTCAGAGTACTGTACATACCACGGGCTTTCATAAAGGCGCGTGATTGCTTTCCAATGTGACATCGACCAATAAGAGTAGGAGTAGATTACATATTTAAAACATTCTTGTACAGTACACAAAACACACAATACACAAAAATTCATAGCAGCAAATACTACTTTGCGGTTTTTCAGCTTTCGTGGTAGGTTTTTCTGCGAAAAACGAGGGATCACTGTAGTCAGTATATTCCAGTCTCAAACTAGTCTTATTATACGATAAACATTAAACCAGTGTAATGTTGAATTTTAATTTTAAGACAGATGTTTTACACTCTGGTGTCTGGTACTGGTTTTTTTGTTGTGTTACCAACAAACTGGTCGGTGGATTGGCTGTGTAGATGTCTGTGTGTAAATGTTTGTATGCATGGTGCCCTTCACATCCCAAACAATGTGTATTTCAATCTTATATCAAATATCCAAGTTCCTGATCCAGCATAACTGTGATCCACCATAACTGTGAGGATAAAGCAGTTACTGAAGATAAATGAATAAAAGATTGTGTAATGTATAACAACTTTGGATAACCTTCAGAAAACGGATTTCTAAATGGTTTCTTTTTTTCAACACCAGCAAGAAACTTTACTCTAATTTTAATAGTTAGCAATTAATGAAAGTATTAAAACATTGTTTTTTAAAAAAGAGCTGTACATTTCTATTGGAATACAAGATATTTGGACAGGTAGTAAAGCATTGTGGTGATACTAGGTACATAAACCAGCTAGAGAGGCATGTGTAATTCAATGCAATTTTATTTGTATAGAGCTTTTTATGACACTGAAATGCCTGACTAAATAAATGGGGATTCTCGGACATAAGCTACTAGACATAACTTTGTTCCATAACTTTGGGGCATTATATGAAAAAGTTCTGCCCCCTACTGTAACTTTATTCACATTTGGCACTAACGGACAGCCCACATACTTTGAACGAAGTGGGCGTGGCGGAACATAGAGCACCACCAGCTCACTAAGGTACTGAGGTGCAAGACCATTTAGCGCGTTATATGTTAAAAGAAGTATTTTAAAATCTAAACGGAATCTCACCAGAAGACAATGCAGTGTGGATAGAACAGGGGTGATATGTTCGAATCTCTTGGTCCTAGTAAGTACTTTTGCTGCTACGTTCTGAACTAACTGAAGTTTATTTATAAGCTTTGTTGGACAACCAGAAAACAGAGCGTTACAATTATCCAGCCTGGACGTGATGAAGTGGCAGAATATTCCTAATTTTAGCGATATTCCTAATTTTAGCGATATTCCTAAGGTGAAAGAATGCTATTTTAGTAATGTTATCTATATGGGCATTAAATGAAAGATTAGAATCTAAGATCACACCTAAGTCTCTGACTTAATGCTACAGACAGACGATCTCATGTTAAAGTGAGATCAGAAAACTTAACTTAAACTTTACCAGACCATGTAACAGAATAATCCGCCCAAAAACATGGAGTCAGCAGGACACGCAAAGGTAGTACCCCCCAACGAGAATAAGCTGTGTTTTGGTTGTCCGGCTGCGCCGAACGCACATGTCGCCCCGCCTCCGGCGGCACCGGCAATAAAATCTTTCCTGGTTCTTTTTAGTTCAAAGCAGGAAGAGTGTTTTTTTGGTTTTGCTGTCAGCGAAGATGTAAACTACCTTTTCAAATGTATGAGTGAGGTTTTTGGCAGTCCCCATGTGCAAGAACCGACATTGCAGATTAACCAGGCCGCTACAGCTCAGCCCCAGGATGGACAAGTCATGTCAAAGGTGGATACGTTCCCATCAGGTCCCGAGGAGGTTGCAGCGCTCCTCCAGATCCCGAGGAAGTCGCGGCCCTCCCACCAGGTCCCGAGGAGGTCACGGCGCTCCACCAGGCCCCAAGGAGGTCCGGGAGCCCGCTTCTGCTCCGTGTTGGTCAAAAAGCCACCCTCTGCTTCCGTGGTGGTCCAGGAGCCACCCTCTGCTCAAGTGGAGGCCTGGAGGCCTTGTTGTGTTCTCAGGGAGGCCTGTAGGCCTTGTTCTGCTCCCGTGGTGGTCCAGGAGCCACTCGGTCCTCATGAAGGCCTGAAGGCCTCGTTCTGTGCTCATGGAGGCCTGGAAGCCTCACCCTGACCCTGCCCCTCCTGGACTATGGACTATTCATGGACCCAAAACCCCTCTGCTCCTTCTGTGTACTGCGGGCTGAGTACCTTGTTTTTTCCTTTTTTTGCCCCAGATGTTTGTGTAGCTTGATATATTTTTTCTGTTTAGAGCCTCAGCCCCAGGGTGTTGTTTTTATTGTGTTTGACAAATGTCATGTCCTTGCCCTGTTCTTGATCTCTGTCCTGAAACCTCGTTCCCTGTCTCCGATCTCTCTATCCCCTGTCTCTGATCTCTCGTTCCCCTGTCTCCGATCTCTCGTTCTTCGCCCTCATTTTGTCCTTGCTCTTTACCCTCATTCTGTCCTCGCTCTTTGCCCTAATTCTGTCCTTGCTCTTTGCCCTCTTCCTGTCCTCGTTCCTTGCTCGCGATCTCATGTTCTCCATCCACAATCTCTTGTTCGCCGTCCTCGATCTCTCGTTCTCTGCCCACAATCCCTCATTCTCCGCCCACGAGCTCTCGCTCTCTGCCCTTGATCTCTCATTCTCCACTCTCGTTTCCTTGTTCTCTACCCTTGTTTCCTTGTTCTCCATCCTCAATCTTTTGTTCGCCGCCCTTGATCTCTCGTTCTCCGCCCTCAATCTCTCGATCTCCACCCTCAATCTCTCGTTGGCCGCCCTCGATCTCTCATTGTCCGACCTTGAACCCTCATTCTCTGCCCTCGATCCCTTGTTCTTCATCCCCGATCTCTCTTTGCTCTCTGTCCCCGAACTCTTTTCGCTTACTGTCCCCAATCTCTTTGTGCTCTCTTCGATTTCTCGCTATCTCGTTCTTGTGCTGTTTCTCGTTTGTCTGTCTGGCTTTCTGTCTGTCTGGTTCAGTTTCCTCCCCTGTACCTGGTTCTATCTGTCTGGTTCTGTTTCTTGTTTGCCCCGATTTCTGATTCCTGTCCTTCATGTCAACTACCCCAGGGGAGCATGTCCTCGTCTCAGCCCTTTCTCTCCTCTCTTTTTTCCTGTCAGTTCTTGCTCCATCTTGGTCTGGTCTGTCTCCTTCCCTGTTTCTGGTATCAGTCTTGGTCTCCATCTCTGGTCTGTCCCTAAGCATGTCTCCGGGCTGTCTCCTTCCCTGTCCCTGTTTCTGCACTCAGTCCTGGTCCTTGTCTCTGGTCTGTCCCAATTCTTGTTTGTCTCTGCCCTGGTGTCATGTTTAGGTTCGTTGAGGGGGGGGTACTGTCATGCCCTACACCTTCCACATCACTAACCCTCATTGCCCACTGATTGGAGATGTGATCAAGCAGACGGGCGATGGCGCGTTATTTAAGGTGAGTGCCCTCTTACTGATGAAGCGGATTATTATTTGAGTGTTATGCGCCTACGTTGCGTGGATATGTTTGCCTCCGATTGTCGCCATGTTCTCAGAATCTGTTTCCAAGTTCACCAAGCTAAGTTCTGATTTCATTAGAGCAGCGTTGCTGCACGGTTTCGTTTTGGTTATTGTAACACATAACTGCTCTCACAGCTCAATACAACATCATCTCACGTCTTTTATTAAATTATCCCAGAATAAATTTGTCGGGTCATCAGGGTCACCAAGGCCATCTCTGCTGGTCCAAACTATCAGAAGCACTGAACTAAATTTGTAATATTCATTCATTCATTCATTCATTCATCTTCTTACCCGGGGTCACAGAATTTTGCTGGAGCCTATCCCAATGCACATAGGGTTACACCCTGTACAGTTTGCCAGTCCATCCCAGGGCCTCACATAAATCAACCACATACATTTGCGCTTACTCCTATGGGAGGAAACCAGAGTACCTGGAGAAAACCCACAGAAGGGAAAACATGCAAACTCCGCACAAAAAGACCCCTTGCCCAGGAATCTAACCCAGGATGTTGTTGCTGTGAAGCGACTGTCAGACTATGAGAATCAGAATCAGAAAGAGCTTTATTGCCAAGTAGGTTTGCATTTACAGGTTTGCTTTGGTGACAGAAGCTGTAGGAAATTATATAAATTAAATAGTTTATGTCTAAACTAGGTCTAATGTGAATTGTGTGAAATAAGAGAGGATTATTGAAACATACCACCTACCCCAAAGTTTGAATCTCACAACTGTCTACTTCTTCTCCTTCTTCTCCTTTCGGCTGCTCCCGTTAGGGGTCGCCACAGGGGATCATTCTTCTCCACCCTACCCTGTCCGCTACATCT
>JAOTRA010083069.1:0-12696 GCA_026260255.1 Pseudolaguvia tuberculata | reverse complement strand
TGAGGCAACCGTGCTAACTACACCACCGCGCCACCCACAATATAAATTAAAAGATTTTATTGGACCCTTCATGGCGGCTGCAGGAGTAAAATATGCTGATGTCGAATTCTGTCGATTTATAACCTTAGTCTGTTCCTGGGTCAAACCCCCCCCCCTTCCCCCTAAACGCCTCAGCATCATGCTAATAAGGCTAAGAGAAGGAGGAGTGAATAAAAAAACAGATAAACCATCTCACATGAATTTCTCCTGCTTAAGCAAAAGTGACTGAATATCCTTCAATCAATTGTTCAGTGCGCTGCACTCATTCAGAAATCGCTCTTCACTGGATATGACCTCACAAGAACAGAGATGCTAGTTTACACTGAGAACGTTTAGCAAGCTAGATTAACAGCGGACATTGTTCTGTATTAGGATATGGGATGTATGGAGAAAATATCAAATTGACCTGATCCATCATACCAAAGCTACAAACTAAGAGAAGTGGTTACACTGGCATGGAATGAACTCAGTAGTTATCTGGTCCTGTGATGAACTGGTGACCTGCGAGCAACCAATGTGGGCCCTTGAGCAAAGCCCTTAACCCCCAGTTGTACAAAAAAAAAGGGGTAAATGTAAGTCGCTATGGATTAGTGTGTCTGCCAAATGCTGTAAACGTAAATGTCCAGGATGGACCCCTGCCCTTCGCCCTATATGTTCAAATGAATTTGGTTGGCTGATTTTATGAGCCTTAGAAAGTATTATGGCGGTGCAGTGGTCAAGTGGTTAGCACGGTTGCCTCACAATAATAAGATCCTGAGTTCGATTCCTGGGCCGGAGAGTGCAGAGTTTGCATGTTCTCCCAGCACTTGCATAGGTTTACTGCAAGTATTCCGGTTTCCTCACACAGTCCAAAAACATGTACATTAGGTTAACTGGTGAGTCTAAATTGCCCATAGGGGTAAGTGTGTGTGGTTGTTTGTCTGTTTGGCCCTGCGATGGACTGGTGATCTGCCTCTCGTCCTATGTGCCTTATTAACTTTGGTATCTATTGTCTGTAGAGAACATCTGACCAGAGGGGATTACGACATCAAATACAACCATTCTCAAAAGTACATCAGTTGTTTAGGAGGGCCATCAAAATGTTTTCAGACACACCAGCAGATGGCAGCACAAAATTTTTGATACCCTCCTTTTATTCATTCATTCATCTTCTTACCCGCTTATTCCTTAATTGGGGTTCACGGGGTTCTGCTGGTAGTTATCCCAGAGCACATAGGGTGAGAGGCGGGGGTACACTCTGGACCGGTTGCCAGTCCATCTCAGGGCAACACACAGACAAACAACCATTCACAGACAAATTCATTCCTATGGACAATTTACAATCACCAATCCACCTCATCTGCATGTTTTTGGACTGGGGGAGGAAACCGGAGTACCAAGAGGAAACCCACGCAAGCGTGGTGAGAACATGCAAACTCCGCACAGAAAGATCCTCAGCCCGGGAATCGAACCCTGGACCTTCTTGTTGTGCGGCAACCGTGCTGCCCCGCCTCCTTTTATATTATTAAACCATAATAGATACCAAAAAATGACTAATCACAGTGATCAGTGATACCGAAGTTGCGAAGATGTATGAAGTGGTGGCTTTGTGATGAAACTGTTGGACTGTTATGAGATTTGATTCCTAGCACCACCAAGTTGTCACTGCTGGGCTCCTGAGCAAGACCCTTAACTCCTGAGTGCTTAATTGTAAGATCATGTAAAGCACTCTGGGTAAGGGGGTGTCTACCAAATGACAGTATAGTGTATTCAGTCAATGGGATATTTAGGCCATGGATCATTTGGCTCATAGTAACCTGAACTGGATGATGACTTTGAGATTCCCAGGGAGCTTTAGTGAGGTGGAAACCCGCCTGTAAGAGGAGAGAAACGTGTCGGCATGTCTGGTTGCTCTTTGGCTCAGAGGGATCAGTAAAAGGGTCTTTATGAAGCTCTTATTCGCAGGTTGCGGTGGCCACCATACCACCACTGCTACATTACCCGGGTTCAAAGAAAACTAAGAATGTAATGTAAATCTGGTCTGATCGGTTAGTCAGCAAGCCTTTGTCTATATAACAGCACACCGGATTCCTCATGATGATGGCCGAGATCATGGTGCTGGTGGGCCACCAGAAACGCCACCAGAAACGCTCCTTAATTCAATTGCGGCTGTTAATAAGAATTAAACTGAAATCGTGTTCTAGATTCGCATGAATTGCGTTGATCAGCGGAATTAAAGGTGGATGAGAAGCGATCACACATGGAGACACATCAAGGAGCTACAATTTGGAAAGCAGCCTTACCGGAGAGTCCTCGAACCCCGACAAGGGATGCGAGCAGATTCCGGTTACGATCCTTCGATTAACGAGTTTTCTATGTAATCCGCTGTGGACCGTGTGGGAATCGATCGCACCGAACCGGTTAACGGAGGAGCAGAACTACACAGCGAGGGCTACGGTAATGGCTGGCGGTTCCCCTCCTTTCATATCCCTCCTTCTCTCCCACTCCTGCTCAACCCCCCCCTCCCTCCCTCCTCCTCCTCCTCCTCCTCCTCCTCCTTCTCTTCCTCAGTCATTTCTCCTCCTCTTCTTCAGCCCCCTACACCACGACATCAATATCCTATTCCCCAATCTCCATCCGCACAGAAGCTCTGATGAGCTGGGATAAGAATCACCAGACACGTGACTTGCCGAAAGGATTTTGTTGAGTAATTTGATGTAGAATTCCTTCATTCCTTCATTCATCTTCTTACCCGCTTATTCCCTAATTTGGGGTCACGGGGGTTGGCTGGAGCCTATCCCAGCCACATAGGACAAGAGGCAGGTGTACACCCTGGTCACCAGTCCATTGCAGAGCCACACACACACACACACACATTCACTCCTATAGGCAAATTAGAATCACCAAATCAACCTAATGGGCATGTTTTTAGACTGTGGGAGGAAACTGGATTACCCGGAGAAAACCCACGCAAGAGTGGGGAAAAACATGAAACACTAAACCGCTAGCTGGAAACCAGTGACTACGTTTGAAGTCTGAGCTCTGACCTCAAACCCAGTGAAAGAAATTCCAATGAACTGGAATGCAGTTTGTACACCAGGACTCCTTGCTATCCATCATTGGCTAACCTGACTGATCCTTTTCCACAGACAGAAGAAGGAAAAGAATTTCTAGAAGATCGAAAGTTACTAGAACAGGAAAGAGGAACGAAATGTGGAATGGGATGTTCCAAAGGTACATATGAGTGTGATGTTTGGTGTCCACAAAATTTGGCCATAGCTTATATTATACTGTGGATCAAGGCTCCTGCCCTGGAGATAAGGCAACAGTGCTAAGCACTAAGATAGATATACAATAGAATTCCATAAATAAGGTAGAAATGAATATTATGTATAAGTGATGGTTATCTTAGATCTTAAATCCAATCTATATTTTAGCAAATACTCCGGATTTTATTGAGTAGATACATATTTGGAAAAAGATGTCCAAACTCGATTAATTGTCCACATAATGAGACAAAAATAGTCCGATTAATTTAAGTATTTATATATTTGATTCAGTTATTTTAATAGGATGACGTATGATTCGAGACTGTGAGTTATAACTCGTCCCTGTATGTGTTCCTGTGAGTAGGTGGTGGTGGTGGTGGTGGTGGTCAGACCTACTGTAGGGTGACTAAAAGCACAGGAATTTAGTTCTACAGCAGCAGATTAACTGAAGCAAACACTGAAAAGTAAAGTTTAGTTAAGTTTAATTGTAGGCAGTTTATTATAAACATATATATATATATATAACGTGTTACAATTTGTTTCCAGATTATAAACAGAAGTGGCGGCCTAGTGGTTAAGGTGTTGGACTGATGCACGAAAGAAAAGGGTTCGACTCCCAGCACCACCACTCTAGGCCCCTGAGCAAGACCCTTAACCCATAATTGCTCAGTTGTATGTCCCTCTGGATAAGGGCGTCTGTAAAATAGTGTAAATGTAAAGCTTATGAAAAGCATTAAATTGATGTTCTACCGCCACCTAGTGGACAATTATTAGATAGGAAACTGGGTATCATACTGTATGTCTGTTTTAAGATGAGAAAATCTGCAGCATTATTCACCCACAACAGCAGGAGCAGAAAATAAATTATGTAGCAATATAAATTCAGTATCTGTTCTAGTATATATAAATCAGTAACTTGCTTTTAATTGCTTATGATCAGAGGCTAAACTTAGCAAAAATATAAAGTAAGAATCACTTGTTTAATTCTCTTAAATATAAGTTAGTACAACAAAAAAGTTTGCCTTTATTTCATTAAAGTATGTGTGTTTCCTTCAATATCATTCCAAATTGTCAAAACATTATAAACACAATGATTAATACATTAGAACAATAAGATCAATAGTTTTTATTTCAATTTTGAGGATGACCGATAAACTATAGAATAATAATATATTACATGAGTGATACAGATTGCTGAGGATCTGTAGGCCAAGCGAGGAGCTTTGTGCTCAGAGTTCAGGGTCGAGGCTCTTCATTGCCTGTGTGATGTGCAGGAGGTGTGTAAGAGCCTTCTTTTATCAACTTTTCCTTCTGCTTTTGGATCACATACAAACGTTTGTTCTGGATAAAAATACAGAAATGGGAGTTGAAAAATGACTTGAAACATGTATTTATAAATTACATTTAATTTGAAATACATACATATATATAATACAGCCTAGTCTAAATAAGATCAGACAATAATTCTCAGCACCACCAATTACTAGCTCAGTTGTATTAAAAAAAAAAAAAAAAAAGAGAAAAAGAGAAATGTCAGTCACTCCAGATGTGGGCATAAAACACTGTAAAATGTTCCTGAAAGAAGCTAGTGATTGCTCCTGATTTTTGCCGTCTACACTGGAGTTTGTAAGGTGTTGGACTGCTAGCCGAAAGCTGAAGATCAGGGATTGACACCCAGGACCAAAAGTTCCCATGTTGCCCTGTTTGGCCCCTAAACAGTAAGATCCGGCTTCAAGCCCTATCAACGGGAAGTCCACCCTTATTGGGGCGCTGTATTATAGGGGGAAGTAACGGCTTAGTGGTTAAGGTGTTGAACAGCAGCACCAAGCCACCACTATGGACCCCTGAGCAAGTTGCTCTGGATAAGAGCATCTGCCAAATGCTCTAAATGTACTATAGCTGACCCTGAGCCATGACACCCCCCCCCCAAACCTTCTAAGATAGAAAAAAAAAAAAAAAAGAGTAAATGAATAAAAAACCCACTTCACTATATTCTGTGCAGTGTATAATCATGTGTGACAAATAAAATTGGAATGTAAGGATAAGGGCGTCTACCAAATGCTGTAAATGTGTGATTAGACACTATAACTGACAGCATGTTTAGGAACTGTTTGTCCTCCGCTAGCTGACAGCTTGTTTTTCTCAATATATTCAGTGTTATAATCTGTTTGTAAAAGTATCTATGCTACGGATGTATTTGATGGGAATTGGTTGGTTTTTTAGGTACTAACCGTCTTTTCTCTGTGCATGCACTCATAAAAATCTTCAAACTCGAGTTTGCATTCTTTCTTAGCACGAGTAAGACCGATGCCATGGCCACACTCGATCCACTCTTTCTCAAAGGCATGGCAGCGAGCGGCTCTCTTATATGGCTGCTCTGCACTCTGGGCCAGAATCCACTGGTCTACCTTGATTCCCAGCCTCGACTGAAGGTCAACGAACGGCATGGTTCTACAAAAAATATAGAACATTTCTAATGAGTTAAAAACACAAACACTGCACATTAAATCTGTTTTATTTTTCCAATTAAACATCTACTCAATTGTTTCAGGGTTTATTTTGTAATTATATATAATTTAATTAATACTATTTATGCCTCTCAGTAATATGCAGCCTTTTCCATATGTTTACCCAGAAGGTAATACAGCAGTGCTTCAGTCTCTTCATCCATCCATTCGAACTAAGCTACTGGAAAATGGTGGCTTTGGGAAATATGGTGCTGAACTAATGCCAGAATGACTTGGGTTCGATTCCCATCTCCATCAAGCCACCAGTGTTGGCCCCTAAACCTCCAATTGCTCAGTTGTACAAAATGTAAATGTAGTTTAGTACAATCTTCACTTGCTCATTCCACTAACCCCTAATTAGCGCAGTTATAACCGATATTTGGACAATTACACATATCCCACGCTCATTAAATAAATCATTCATAAATATTAAAGCGATCATCAACTACAAAACATATCCAGCACTCAGGACAGCGCTAGCATCTAGCTAACTAGCCAATGTTAGCGTATAAAGTGTTTAACCTAAACTGTTCCACAAATAAACATTTTTAGACAATAATATGTGCTCGGAAGAATTTTTGGTTCTGTCTTATTCTTAAAAATCTTTAATCTGTAAAACAAAAGTAAAAAGGAAATAGAGTCACCGTACTCTGCAGGTTCACTTTAACCTTTTCCAGACCCAGCGCAGTTCACTGTCGGCTTGCCGAAAATCTTACCGGAAATTCATTGTTTGCGACATTGCTGAAAAGCTGGTCAAGACGTTGCTGGAGTAGAGCGGACGGTAGATGGCGCTGTGGGGATTTAGTTGTTTTTATTTCTTTTTTATTGTTTACTGAAAATATGGTTTTCAAATACAACTTAAAACAGTTGTTTTATTACTGTTTACATTTTTACTCAGATTATTATCATTATTTATTTATTTATTTATTTATTTTAAAGATGTATTAAAGTAATTACTAATGTGTGTTATATTTTCTGTATCATTGTTTTTCATTCTCATGTACATTCATTCATTCATCTTCTTACCCCCTAATTCGGGGTCATGGGGGTCTGCTGCGCCTATCCCAGCGCACAAAATTTTTGATACCCTCCTTTTATTCATTCATTCATCTTCTTACCCGCTTATTCCTTAATTGGGGTTCACGGGGTTCTGCTGGTAGTTATCCCAGAGCACATAGGGTGAGAGGCGGGGGTACACTCTGGACCGGTTGCCAGTCCATCTCAGGGCAACACACAGACAAACAACCATTCACAGACAAATTCATTCCTATGGACAATTTACAATCACCAATCCACCTCATCTGCATGTTTTTGGACTGGGGGAGGAAACCGGAGTACCAAGAGGAAACCCACGCAAGCGTGGTGAGAACATGCAAACTCCGCACAGAAAGATCCTCAGCCCGGGAATCGAACCCTGGACCTTCTTGTTGTGCGGCAACCGTGCTGCCCCGCCTCCTTTTATATTATTAAACCATAATAGATACCAAAAAATGACTAATCACAGTGATCAGTGATACCGAAGTTGCGAAGATGTATGAAGTGGTGGCTTTGTGATGAAACTGTTGGACTGTTATGAGATTTGATTCCTAGCACCACCAAGTTGTCACTGCTGGGCTCCTGAGCAAGACCCTTAACTCCTGAGTGCTTAATTGTAAGATCATGTAAAGCACTCTGGGTAAGGGGGTGTCTACCAAATGACAGTATAGTGTATTCAGTCAATGGGATATTTAGGCCATGGATCATTTGGCTCATAGTAACCTGAACTGGATGATGACTTTGAGATTCCCAGGGAGCTTTAGTGAGGTGGAAACCCGCCTGTAAGAGGAGAGAAACGTGTCGGCATGTCTGGTTGCTCTTTGGCTCAGAGGGATCAGTAAAAGGGTCTTTATGAAGCTCTTATTCGCAGGTTGCGGTGGCCACCATACCACCACTGCTACATTACCCGGGTTCAAAGAAAACTAAGAATGTAATGTAAATCTGGTCTGATCGGTTAGTCAGCAAGCCTTTGTCTATATAACAGCACACCGGATTCCTCATGATGATGGCCGAGATCATGGTGCTGGTGGGCCACCAGAAACGCCACCAGAAACGCTCCTTAATTCAATTGCGGCTGTTAATAAGAATTAAACTGAAATCGTGTTCTAGATTCGCATGAATTGCGTTGATCAGCGGAATTAAAGGTGGATGAGAAGCGATCACACATGGAGACACATCAAGGAGCTACAATTTGGAAAGCAGCCTTACCGGAGAGTCCTCGAACCCCGACAAGGGATGCGAGCAGATTCCGGTTACGATCCTTCGATTAACGAGTTTTCTATGTAATCCGCTGTGGACCGTGTGGGAATCGATCGCACCGAACCGGTTAACGGAGGAGCAGAACTACACAGCGAGGGCTACGGTAATGGCTGGCGGTTCCCCTCCTTTCATATCCCTCCTTCTCTCCCACTCCTGCTCAACCCCCCCCTCCCTCCCTCCTCCTCCTCCTCCTCCTCCTCCTCCTTCTCTTCCTCAGTCATTTCTCCTCCTCTTCTTCAGCCCCCTACACCACGACATCAATATCCTATTCCCCAATCTCCATCCGCACAGAAGCTCTGATGAGCTGGGATAAGAATCACCAGACACGTGACTTGCCGAAAGGATTTTGTTGAGTAATTTGATGTAGAATTCCTTCATTCCTTCATTCATCTTCTTACCCGCTTATTCCCTAATTTGGGGTCACGGGGGTTGGCTGGAGCCTATCCCAGCCACATAGGACAAGAGGCAGGTGTACACCCTGGTCACCAGTCCATTGCAGAGCCACACACACACACACACACATTCACTCCTATAGGCAAATTAGAATCACCAAATCAACCTAATGGGCATGTTTTTAGACTGTGGGAGGAAACTGGATTACCCGGAGAAAACCCACGCAAGAGTGGGGAAAAACATGAAACACTAAACCGCTAGCTGGAAACCAGTGACTACGTTTGAAGTCTGAGCTCTGACCTCAAACCCAGTGAAAGAAATTCCAATGAACTGGAATGCAGTTTGTACACCAGGACTCCTTGCTATCCATCATTGGCTAACCTGACTGATCCTTTTCCACAGACAGAAGAAGGAAAAGAATTTCTAGAAGATCGAAAGTTACTAGAACAGGAAAGAGGAACGAAATGTGGAATGGGATGTTCCAAAGGTACATATGAGTGTGATGTTTGGTGTCCACAAAATTTGGCCATAGCTTATATTATACTGTGGATCAAGGCTCCTGCCCTGGAGATAAGGCAACAGTGCTAAGCACTAAGATAGATATACAATAGAATTCCATAAATAAGGTAGAAATGAATATTATGTATAAGTGATGGTTATCTTAGATCTTAAATCCAATCTATATTTTAGCAAATACTCCGGATTTTATTGAGTAGATACATATTTGGAAAAAGATGTCCAAACTCGATTAATTGTCCACATAATGAGACAAAAATAGTCCGATTAATTTAAGTATTTATATATTTGATTCAGTTATTTTAATAGGATGACGTATGATTCGAGACTGTGAGTTATAACTCGTCCCTGTATGTGTTCCTGTGAGTAGGTGGTGGTGGTGGTGGTGGTGGTCAGACCTACTGTAGGGTGACTAAAAGCACAGGAATTTAGTTCTACAGCAGCAGATTAACTGAAGCAAACACTGAAAAGTAAAGTTTAGTTAAGTTTAATTGTAGGCAGTTTATTATAAACATATATATATATATATAACGTGTTACAATTTGTTTCCAGATTATAAACAGAAGTGGCGGCCTAGTGGTTAAGGTGTTGGACTGATGCACGAAAGAAAAGGGTTCGACTCCCAGCACCACCACTCTAGGCCCCTGAGCAAGACCCTTAACCCATAATTGCTCAGTTGTATGTCCCTCTGGATAAGGGCGTCTGTAAAATAGTGTAAATGTAAAGCTTATGAAAAGCATTAAATTGATGTTCTACCGCCACCTAGTGGACAATTATTAGATAGGAAACTGGGTATCATACTGTATGTCTGTTTTAAGATGAGAAAATCTGCAGCATTATTCACCCACAACAGCAGGAGCAGAAAATAAATTATGTAGCAATATAAATTCAGTATCTGTTCTAGTATATATAAATCAGTAACTTGCTTTTAATTGCTTATGATCAGAGGCTAAACTTAGCAAAAATATAAAGTAAGAATCACTTGTTTAATTCTCTTAAATATAAGTTAGTACAACAAAAAAGTTTGCCTTTATTTCATTAAAGTATGTGTGTTTCCTTCAATATCATTCCAAATTGTCAAAACATTATAAACACAATGATTAATACATTAGAACAATAAGATCAATAGTTTTTATTTCAATTTTGAGGATGACCGATAAACTATAGAATAATAATATATTACATGAGTGATACAGATTGCTGAGGATCTGTAGGCCAAGCGAGGAGCTTTGTGCTCAGAGTTCAGGGTCGAGGCTCTTCATTGCCTGTGTGATGTGCAGGAGGTGTGTAAGAGCCTTCTTTTATCAACTTTTCCTTCTGCTTTTGGATCACATACAAACGTTTGTTCTGGATAAAAATACAGAAATGGGAGTTGAAAAATGACTTGAAACATGTATTTATAAATTACATTTAATTTGAAATACATACATATATATAATACAGCCTAGTCTAAATAAGATCAGACAATAATTCTCAGCACCACCAATTACTAGCTCAGTTGTATTAAAAAAAAAAAAAAAAAAGAGAAAAAGAGAAATGTCAGTCACTCCAGATGTGGGCATAAAACACTGTAAAATGTTCCTGAAAGAAGCTAGTGATTGCTCCTGATTTTTGCCGTCTACACTGGAGTTTGTAAGGTGTTGGACTGCTAGCCGAAAGCTGAAGATCAGGGATTGACACCCAGGACCAAAAGTTCCCATGTTGCCCTGTTTGGCCCCTAAACAGTAAGATCCGGCTTCAAGCCCTATCAACGGGAAGTCCACCCTTATTGGGGCGCTGTATTATAGGGGGAAGTAACGGCTTAGTGGTTAAGGTGTTGAACAGCAGCACCAAGCCACCACTATGGACCCCTGAGCAAGTTGCTCTGGATAAGAGCATCTGCCAAATGCTCTAAATGTACTATAGCTGACCCTGAGCCATGACACCCCCCCCCCAAACCTTCTAAGATAGAAAAAAAAAAAAAAAAGAGTAAATGAATAAAAAACCCACTTCACTATATTCTGTGCAGTGTATAATCATGTGTGACAAATAAAATTGGAATGTAAGGATAAGGGCGTCTACCAAATGCTGTAAATGTGTGATTAGACACTATAACTGACAGCATGTTTAGGAACTGTTTGTCCTCCGCTAGCTGACAGCTTGTTTTTCTCAATATATTCAGTGTTATAATCTGTTTGTAAAAGTATCTATGCTACGGATGTATTTGATGGGAATTGGTTGGTTTTTTAGGTACTAACCGTCTTTTCTCTGTGCATGCACTCATAAAAATCTTCAAACTCGAGTTTGCATTCTTTCTTAGCACGAGTAAGACCGATGCCATGGCCACACTCGATCCACTCTTTCTCAAAGGCATGGCAGCGAGCGGCTCTCTTATATGGCTGCTCTGCACTCTGGGCCAGAATCCACTGGTCTACCTTGATTCCCAGCCTCGACTGAAGGTCAACGAACGGCATGGTTCTACAAAAAATATAGAACATTTCTAATGAGTTAAAAACACAAACACTGCACATTAAATCTGTTTTATTTTTCCAATTAAACATCTACTCAATTGTTTCAGGGTTTATTTTGTAATTATATATAATTTAATTAATACTATTTATGCCTCTCAGTAATATGCAGCCTTTTCCATATGTTTACCCAGAAGGTAATACAGCAGTGCTTCAGTCTCTTCATCCATCCATTCGAACTAAGCTACTGGAAAATGGTGGCTTTGGGAAATATGGTGCTGAACTAATGCCAGAATGACTTGGGTTCGATTCCCATCTCCATCAAGCCACCAGTGTTGGCCCCTAAACCTCCAATTGCTCAGTTGTACAAAATGTAAATGTAGTTTAGTACAATCTTCACTTGCTCATTCCACTAACCCCTAATTAGCGCAGTTATAACCGATATTTGGACAATTACACATATCCCACGCTCATTAAATAAATCATTCATAAATATTAAAGCGATCATCAACTACAAAACATATCCAGCACTCAGGACAGCGCTAGCATCTAGCTAACTAGCCAATGTTAGCGTATAAAGTGTTTAACCTAAACTGTTCCACAAATAAACATTTTTAGACAATAATATGTGCTCGGAAGAATTTTTGGTTCTGTCTTATTCTTAAAAATCTTTAATCTGTAAAACAAAAGTAAAAAGGAAATAGAGTCACCGTACTCTGCAGGTTCACTTTAACCTTTTCCAGACCCAGCGCAGTTCACTGTCGGCTTGCCGAAAATCTTACCGGAAATTCATTGTTTGCGACATTGCTGAAAAGCTGGTCAAGACGTTGCTGGAGTAGAGCGGACGGTAGATGGCGCTGTGGGGATTTAGTTGTTTTTATTTCTTTTTTATTGTTTACTGAAAATATGGTTTTCAAATACAACTTAAAACAGTTGTTTTATTACTGTTTACATTTTTACTCAGATTATTATCATTATTTATTTATTTATTTATTTATTTTAAAGATGTATTAAAGTAATTACTAATGTGTGTTATATTTTCTGTATCATTGTTTTTCATTCTCATGTACATTCATTCATTCATCTTCTTACCCCCTAATTCGGGGTCATGGGGGTCTGCTGCGCCTATCCCAGCGCACATAGGTCAAGAGGCGTGGGTACACCCTGAACGGGCCAGCAGTCCATCTCAGGGCAACACATAGACAAACAACCATTCACACACACATTCACTCCTATGGACAATTTACAATC
>JAOTRA010083025.1:0-12697 GCA_026260255.1 Pseudolaguvia tuberculata | reverse complement strand
CACACACACACACACACACACACACACACACACACACACACACACACACACACACACATTCACTCCTATAGACAATTTTTCAACGTAATGTGCATGTTTTTGGATGGTAGGAGGAAACCGGAGTACCCGGAGAAAACCCACACAAGCACACGGAGAACATGCAAACTCCGCAAAGAAAGATCCCCGATCAGGTAATGGAACACGGGACTTTCTTGTTGTGAGGCAACTACGCCACCGCGCCACCTTAGTTACATTAATAACAATTTGTTACTACTATTTTGTAACTTTTTAGTTAAATTATCCATTAAAAATAAAACTCCTTGACAATTGCATATTTTAAATCAAGAAAAAAAAAACATTACTGCTTGTTAAAATGATAAACTATATTACATGTGTTTGTTTTCAGACTTTGGGCTACTAAACCTCTCCAGCACCAGTGCCATTTTCTGGAAAAAAAAACTGGTGCCAAATAAAACTTCTCTTTAGAATAATTCATTCATTCATCTTCTACCCCACTTATTTCAGAATCTGGGGTCACGGGGGTCTGCTGTGCCTATCCCAGCACACATATGGCAAGAGGCAGGGGTACACCCTGGACAGGACACCAGTCTCAACAGGGCAACACATAGACAAACAACCATTCACACACACATTCACTCCTATGGACAATTTACAATCACCAATCCACCTCATCTACATGTATTTGGACTGTGGGAGGAAACTGGAGCACCTGGAGGAAACCCATGCAAGCATAGGGAGAACATGCAAACTCTGCACAGAAAGATCCCAGCACGGGATTCGAGCCCGGGACCTTCTTGTTGTGAGGCATCTGTGCTATCCACTACACCACCGCGCCGCCCTCTTTAGGATCACATAAAATAAAATTACTTCTTAAAGACTTTTTCTAGACTTCATTACTGGAAGTTCATTGCTTAATCATGTTAGGAGGAATTTGGCAAAAAAAAAAAAAAAAACTCCACACCTGCCAGCTCCCAGTGGAGTGGAAGTTATTCTCCATCTGCAACCAAATGACCTAAAAGCTTGTCAAGAGCCTCAAATTAAAAACCACAAGTGGCATGAAGTGCTTGTCTG
Source organism: Pseudolaguvia tuberculata (assembly GCA_026260255.1). Lineage (NCBI taxonomy): Eukaryota > Metazoa > Chordata > Actinopteri > Siluriformes > Sisoridae > Pseudolaguvia > Pseudolaguvia tuberculata. Next base: position 11,605 of record JAOTRA010083025.1, on the reverse strand, counting down.
AAAAAGCCTCTCTTACTTAATCAGATTGGAGCCTTAACCATCAGAACAGACAGTCTTACATGTACTGAAGAAAGTCAACGGATCATCTCAGAGCCAGCAGGAGATCTTAAGCTTAGGTGGAACATTTTCCACTTAAATTAATAGCCCATGATTTTTTTTTTTTTTGCTGGCCTTTTGCTGGATCTGAGGTTCTGCCACGCTGTTGAAAGATTCTTTTATACATTTACACGATTTTATAGGATTAGAATAACATGAACAGTGGGTTTCTGCATTCTGGATTCCCTTGCCTTGGGTTCCTTAGGTTTTTCTGGTTTTCTGCAACCAACAAAATATTCTGTTAGTTACATTGGTTACTTGTGTATTAGTAAGACTAAAGACATTTACTCTCACGGAATGCCACCATATTCCTCGACTATGCCTCCTTGTTTGCTTATATTTTTATAGTTTATCCTCTTATATGTATGTTTCCAGTGATCTCCTGCATCGCAGTACATTCTGTTATTCTTCAAAAAACGTCTTGTGAATTTTGAAGAACATTTCTATTTTAGCACTGCAGTCTTTAATGGGAATCGAATTTACATTTTTATGTTCCTGACCGTAGCCTCCAGCAGACCCTCATGACCCCAAATTAGGAAATAAGTGGGTTTGGGATTTTGGGAGTCTGCTAGAGCCACAGTCATTCATTCATCTTCTTACACGCTTATTCCATAATTCGGGGTCACGTGGGTCTGCTGGCGCCTATCCTAGTGCACATAGGACAAGAGGCGGGTTACACCCTGGACGGGTCACCAGTCCATCTCAGGACAACATTCACACACACACATTCACACACATTCACTCCTATGGACAATTTAGAATTGTAATTCGACCTAATCTACATGTTTTTGGACTGTGGGATGAAACCGGAGTACCCCGGAGAAAACATGCAAACTCCACACAGAAAGCTCCCTCGCACAGGGATCAAACCCAGGATCTTCTTGTTGTGAGGCGACTGTGCTATCCACTACACAGTGCCGCCCCAGAGACTACAGTCAGGGACATAATTCCTTAATGAATGAATGTTCCTGACTGGGATGGCATGGTGGCATAGTGGTTAGCACTGCTGCATCACAACAAGAAGGCCTTGGTTCGATATCCTGGCCTTTCTGTCTGGAGTTTGCATGTTCTCCCTGTACTTGCATGGGTTTACTCCAGGTACACGTATATTAGGTTGATTGGTGATTCTAAATTGTGAGTGTGTTTGGTTCTATGATGGAAAGGTGCAATTCCAGGGTGTACCCCTTCTGCCTTCTGCCCAACCAGAGTCTCCAGCAGATCCCAAAGACCCTAAATTATTGAATAAGTTAGTGAAGTAGCTGAATAAACAAGGCTTAAAACTCAGTAGTTTGTAATGAACAATCTTTGTTGATACCAGAAGTGATCCATCATTCCAGATGTTAATGTCATATATATATATATATATATATATATATATATACACACAGTAGTCTGTGTCTTACAGTTGACCTAATCCTTTTAAACGATTTGTTCAAGTAACTACAATCTAACACCTAAATTAAAATATAATAAATAGAAATAGTCAAAGCTATTGTTCTTCTGGATGTGTGATTATCTGACTGTTTGGTACAGTCATGGAATAAACATAGTTGGCGTATCAGACACAACACAGGCCAGACTTTTATTACTCAGAGTCTTTAATCAGCCAGTTCCTGTTTACTAGCAAAAAGAACTAGAAATGAATCTGCTCAACCCCTAAACATTTTTTTGCTTGTTTTCTTCCTTATTCACACAATCAAATGTCATTCGGACTTTTGATCCAAACCTTCCATTAGTATTGATGTCTGCAGTATTTGTACGTATGTGTCTACCAGGACATAATAAATTACACAAAGCTGTCAATTCTTGACATGGATATGATTTATATGATCACGCTGTACTTATCATAACTTAAACAAATGCTATGCAGATGGACACTTTTAGTCCATGTTTATATATGTCTATGTCCAGAGAGGTTTGATCAGCTGAATATTATTTACACTGTTGTGTTACTAAAGCTTTGCTTTTTGCGTCGGAGCTTGGATCAAAACCATACTGTCTCATTAACAGACTTCCTAAACATTCATATGACTCATTTTTAATTATAATCAAATCCATGCAAGCTGCTGAGTGTTTAAATGTTTTATTATTTTTTCCCATCAGACAAGTAAATGAGTTCCAGGTACCACAGAATGTCATGTGATGAACAAGATTTCTATTGGATTTTGCAATATTTTTTTCCTGAGAAACCACTTGAGACCAAAAATATTCCGAATGCATCAGAATATCAATGATAAACACATTTTTGTTTTTCTTCCACAAATGAAAGGATAAAAGAATTTTGAGGTCAATGATGTTTATAACCACTGTAGTATCAAACAGCAGACTTTTAACTGTATTGTTTAAAAGTGTAACAAAGATCCCTTATAACATAGTTGCTTTGAAACGAATACAGCCCATCTGAAAGCTATTACCCAGCATGCTTTGCTATCTTGATCCATATGGGAGAAATACTAACAAACGCTTAGTTTGAATCTTACTGGCTGTTTATCATTACAAATTTTTGGCATAATTATTGATTCATAAACTGGATGGAAGCAGAGCTAAAAAGCTGGTCTACAAAAACGTGATCTCAGCCACCTGAGATGAAAGAAGTAGGAAGTAGGAAGTAGGAAACCAACCAAAAAGTGTCTAACATCTATTTGATACAGATTTATTACATGCAACCGAGTACAAAGGCATGTTACATAATGAACTGTCAAACAAAATTGCCACCGGATTCAATATAATGATTAAAGAGACTGGACATCTCGATAAATAGGGTGATAGCCTGGTTCTGATTCTGCTGAAATGTACCAAAGGATGAAGTTGTAATCTGATTAAATGATTGACATGTTGCATTTCTGGACCCTCAGAAAATGATGAAAATCACCTGTTCTGTATAGATTCAATTTAGTACACAGTCCAAACCACAAACCGTGCCAGGAGTTGTATTACAGTTATGGGCATTCAGAAATTGAAAGTAGAAGGTTATCTTAATTTACTGCTCAATTTCTTTAATAAATAAAATAGATTGGGGCGGCGTAATGGTGTAGTGGATAGCATGGTCGCCTCGCAACAAAAGGGTCCCGAGTTTGATTTCCGGGCCGGGGATCTTTCTGTGAGGAGTTTGCATGTTCTCTCCTGCGCGTGCGTGGGTTTCCTCCAGGTACTCCAGTTTCCTCCTACAGTCCAAAAACATGTAGATTAGGTGGATGGGTGATTGTAAATTGTCCATAGGAGTGAATGTGTGTGTGAATGGTTGTTTGTATATGTATTGCCCTGAGATGGACTGGTGACCCGTCCAGGGTGTGCCCCCGCTTCACGCCCTATGTGTGCTGGGATAGGCGCAGCAGACCCCCCGTGACCCCGTATTCGGGAATAAGCGGGTAAGAAGATGAATGAATGAATAATAACAATAATAATAATAATAATAATAATATAAGACATGTTTATTACAATGTTACAGCTCCACATGTTGATGAAGACCAAGCAGATGTTCAAATGTCAGTAATGCTGACAGTAACCTGTGAACGCTGCCCAGCTAAACTGACAAACTCAAACAGGGAAGATAAACATGTGGTGAAGCAATCAGGAAGTGTGTGTGGGTGTGTGTGCGTGTGTGAGTGTGTGTGTGTGTGTGTGTGTGTGTGTGTGTGTGTGTGTGTGAGAGAGAGAGAGAGAGAGAGAGAGAGAGAGAGAGAGAGAGAGAAAGAGAGAGAGAGAGAGAGAAAGAGAAATTATATTCTTCTTTGTTCTTTGGTTGATTTTGAAATCTGAAACGCTCGCATTTACTTTCCACCCAGTTTTCTGTGCTTGTGGTGTTCAAGACTTCCTCATTCTATCACAACACAACACAACACAGCACTGCACCGCACTGCCTATTACTGAACTGCATATACTACTGCACTACACTACACAGTGCTGCCTACATTACACTGTACTGCCCACAACGCACTGCACTATACTGTACTCAACTGCATACACTACTGCACTACACTACACAGCGCGCTGCCTATATTGCACTTAACTGCCTACACTGCACTGAACTGCACTACAGTACACCGCGCTGCCTACACTGCACTGAATTGAACTACACCACACTGAACTGCCTACACCATGCTGCCTACATCGCACTGAACTGCCTACACCATGCTGCCTACACTGCACTGAACTGCCTACACCATGCTTCCTACACCGCTCTGAAATGCACTGAACTTCCTACACTGCACTGAACTGCCTTCACCATGCTGCCTACACCACAATGAACTGCCTATACCATGCTGCCTACACTGCACTGAACTGCCTACACCACACCGTACTGCCCACACCACACTGCTTACACCGCTCTGAAATGCACTACACCACGCTGCCATACACTGAACTACCTATACCGCACTGAACTGCATACACCGTGCTGTTTACACATGCACTGATGTGCACTGAACTGCCTACACCATGCTGCTTACACTGCACTGAACTACCTACACCATGCTGCTTACAGTGCATTGAACTGCCTACACCATTCTGCCTATACTTCACTCAACTGCTTACACCATGCTGCCTACACTGCACTGAATTGACTACACTGCTCTGAACTTCACTACACCACGCTGCCTACACTGCGCTACCTGCACTGCTCTGAACTGCACTACACCATGCTGCCTGCACTGCAGTGAACTGTCTACACCCTACTGCCTACACTGCACTCAACTGCATACACTGCACTGCACTGAATTGCCTACACTACACCACGCTGACTACACCGCACTGAACTGTCTACTCTACTACACTACACTGCGCTGCCTACACTGCTGCACTACACTACACTATGCTGCCTACACTAAACTGATCTGTCTACACTGCTGCACTACACTACGCTGCCTACACTGTACTAAACTGCACTACACTGCACCGCACTGAACTGTCTTCACTATTGCACTACACCACACCGTGCTGCCTACGCCGCACTGAACTGCCTACACTACTGCACTACACTACACCGTGCTGCCTACGCCGCACTGAACTGTCTATACTACTCCACCTCTGACGTCCACTATAAACCTTTTTAATAAATCTGACACGTTATCCAATAAATATTGGTAAAATCTCTCCATGATCTGACCAATCAGAGCGCAGGAATCGGCTAGAGCTGACCAAAACTATCAGTACTAGTTACACACTTGGTGCCTTATATGGGGCCTTGCTCAGGGACCTGGCAGTGGTAACTTGCTGGTGCTGGAAATTAAACTCATCATATTTAGATTAGACATGGTAGTGGTGAGGCTTGAACCCAGGTCTTTCTGGCCACTTGATCAACAATTAACCTTAACCATTTGAGTCCCCCACACAACCATTATTATTATCCAGCTAAGCAGATTGTTATTAAGGGAATACTTTGAATGTTGAGCCACCTCTTCCAAATAAATATTCAACTCGGTGGTAAAAAAAAAAAAAAGAGGAACCAACATCTAATAGTTCCTTCGAGACCCTTATATTTCAACTGGTTTCACGCTCATCTTCATTCAAAGGCAATGAAATGGGGGGAGGGGGATGTCCTTATTTGATGTGACAACGGAATATATGTTCTAGAACACTGTCTGTGTGTGTCTGTTTCCATTCACTTCCTACCAAATATCGCAAATATCAAATGATGGCAACTCGATCAAAGATTGGCTAGAACAGCAGCAGGATTGTCAGAACCCCACCGGGAGCAGGGTGTCAGGGTAGTTCCAGAGATTGTAAGACAGGGTTAGTGTTAGGAACAAGTTGGTGGTTGACTGATACATGGGCAATTGGGGTTGGTTTCCCAGCACTACCAAGGAGCCGCTAATTCAATCCAGAAAGGTTGTTGCTCATGTTATTGGCATGTTTCTCATGTTATTGAGCCACCACAACATGTCCATCGCAGGACTACACATAGACGAACAACCACACACACACTCACTCCTATGGGCAATTTAAATCATCAATCAACCCAATATATTGGACTGTGGGAGGAAACCGTAGTACCTGGAGGAAACCCACACACATGCCGGGAGCACATGCAAACAGAAAAACATCTTGCCCAGGAATAGAACCTTGTTGTGGGGCAACCGTGCTAACCACCACTCCACCCATATTAATTATTTTATTTATGTAATTAGTATCTGAATGTATCTATGTGATGTAGTTGAATGCTGATAATTGGTTACGTGGTTAGCTCACAGAAAGGTAGGTGCCTTTCTGTGTGGTGTTTGCCTATTGCTTATGTGCGATTTCTCTGGGTACTCCGGTTTCCTCCCTCAGGTGACGAGTTGGCGTAGTCGTTAGCACGGTCGCCTTACAGTTAGAACTTCCCGGGTTCGATTCCCAGGTCTTTCCCAGGGTTTTCTCCGGGTAGTCCGGTTTCTTCCCACAGACCAAAAACAAGTACATTAAGTTAACTGATCACTCCATTGGAGTGAGTGAGTGTGTGTGACTGTACGTCTATTTGTGGTCCTCCGATAGACCTTTTGTTCTCTGTGTGCTACAGCAGATCTCATGACCCTGATTATGTAATAAGTCTGAAGATGAATGAATGAACATGGAATGAATTTGGAACAGCCATAAATGCTAGCGGGAACACAGAGCTAATACGAGGTTAAAAATACACATTAAATAAATTGTTTTCCGGACTATACGGCTATTAAATCCGGTTGTGTTTACTGACTTTGAACCCATTTTATGGGGTACAAGGTGGTCAAAAATCTGTCAATGTTTTAATGCGCGTATTGTAAGCTTTATAGCCGCAGTGCTTGATGGATTGTTGGAACATTACGACAATAGTAGTCAGAAGTAATGTGTGTATAAAGCCCCCAAAATGGCACCTGCTTACCAAGCGGATACTCAAGACTATCAGCCATGCAGTAGAACATGGTTTAGTCCTGGGATTAGTCCATGTTCAGTCCTGTTTTAGTCCTGGGATCAGTCCTGATTTAGTCCTGGTTCAGGCCGTATGCGGCGCAAACGTCTGGCATCTCAATCAATCTTTATTCTGGGATGTGGTGCACTTCTTAAAAAAAACCTATAAACACCACTGGTTAATGTTTATACTCCGGTTCAACTTGTAGTCCGGAAAATACGTATGCATGATGTAACTGTAACTCCCAGTTAACGCAATAACATAACTTCTCAAAGTAGAGAGATGGGGGGGGGGGGGGAAGAATGAAAGACTGGATTAGAAGAAACACATTGTGTCCCAATACTTTTGTCTATCCAGTGTAGATTATGTTTGCTTGTTTTCCGAGCACTTTCCTTACAGTCCGTCACATGATGTTTGGTATGTTCATAGTGTCTGATCAGGTTACGTCATCTGAGCGTGTTCACTGATGGAGGACTGCAGTTACGCTCTACAGACTCATGTGACATGAGTCCTAACAGGAAGTAGCTGAAACAGGCGCACACTAGCAATTATATACACACAACAACAAAAGTTGTTAGCTCTTCATTCATTCATTCATTTTCTAACTCACTTATTCCCTCATTCCCGGGAGCTGGAGCCTATTTCAGTATACATACAGTAGGATGAACAGCAGAAGTACACATCTGGACAGGTTGCCAGTCCATCGCAGGGCACACCTAGATGAACAATTACACACATTCACGCCTATGGACAATTTAGAATTTACAATCAATTTAATGTACATGTTTTTGGACAGTTGGAGGAAACCGGAGTACCCAGACGAAACCCAGAACATTCTAACTCCACACAGAAAGACCACATCACCACCGCACTGCCAGATTTATTCATTCATTCATTCATTCATTCATTCATTCATTCATTCATCTTCTAACCCGCTTATTCCCTAATTCTGGTCACGGAGGTCTCATATAGGGTGAGAGACAGAGGTACACCTGGTACTGGTTGCCAGTCTATCGCAGGGCAACACACAGACAAACAACCATGGTGTTGTGGTGTAGTGATTAGCACAGTTGCCTCACAACAAGAAGGTCCTGGGTTCGATTCCGTGGCTGGGAGTCTTTCTGTATGAATGTTCTCCCTGTGTACTCTGCTTTCCTCCCACAGTTCAAAAACATGTACATTAGATTGATTGGTGATTCTAAATTGAAAGGATGAAATGAACTGGTTCACATGATGCTGTGACTGATGCTGGTGGTTCATTGATCTCATTGGTCTGTCTCTCAGTCTGTTCATCCATCTATCTAGCTAATTTGACTTTGTTGTATTTTTAGCTGTTTGTTTTATATAAAACATGTGTTACCTCCTGTAGTGTAATAGAATATGTATATATTATTGTGTTCCTATTTATTCCTTATTTAAAGTATCCTGGTTGGATTCAAGATTCTGGATTCTGAATGAGTAAACGTACCGTTTGTTCAGCTACAAGGAAACATCTACAGCATTTTAGAAATGTTCTCAGCCAAGTTAAAACTCACATTGCGATATAAACAGGTGCATTCAGAGATTTACAGATGTGCTGAGGGGCTGAGCTAAAGGAGAGTAACAAGTTTTTCAAATCGTATGGAATGTTTGAATGACCTTAAGTGTTTTATATCTGAAGTGTCTCAGTCTGTCCCTTTTCTTTTTATCTCTCTCTCTTCTCCAGCTCATCTCCAGCAGATGAGTTCTGTGGTCCGGACGTTACTGAACAAACAAAAATCCAAGCAGAAACCTGTCTGCTAGCGGCTGTGTCATTGCCATATCAGAGACGTGAGTAGTTTCCACACCAAGTCGCACACAAACCTTTCAGTCTGGGTTTTAATCTTTTAAACCAAAAGCCGTTCTGTTAAATTATCAGAATTTATATAATCTGATTCTAATAGGATTATTTTCACTCCGTCTATAATGCTTTAATGATGTAATAAAGTTACAATGTTTGTCAGCAAGACAAAATAATTTTTGATTTATTTATGGGATGGTGCGGTGGTGTAGTGGTTAGTATGGTCACCTCACAGCACGAGGGTTTTCTCCGGGTACTCCAGTTTTATCACACAGTCCAAAACATGTACATTCAGTTGATAGATTCTAAATTGCCCATAGGGGTGTGTGTGTCTGTGTGTGTGTGTGTCTGTGTGTGGTTGTTTATTTATGTGTGTTCCTGCGATGGACTGGTAATTTGTCCAGAGTGTACCCATGGCCTTTCACCATATGTGCGTTGGGTTAGTCTCCAGCAGACCCCAGTCACCCAGAATTTGGGAACAATCAGGTTAGACATTGAATAAATGAATTTGTTTAGCAAAATAAAAGTTTCTTGAGCATTTCCTTGCGTGGTGGTTAGCATGGTTGCTTCACAACAGGAAGGTCCCAGGTTCAATTCCGAGGCCAGGCTACTTTCTGTGTGGAGTTTGCATATTCTCCCCGCGCTTGTGTAGGTTTTCTTCGGATGCCCCGGCCTCTTGCACTGTATGCTCTGGGATAGGCTCCAGCAGACTGAATTAGGGAATTAGGCAGACAGTGGTCTGTATATGTAGTATGGTAATGTAGCTAATAGCTTCTGTCTGTTTTTAACCATAGAGAATTTTTCGACCACATGGTGAGATAGGCCATTAAGGAAGTTGACTTTCTCTACCTTCCAAACATCTAGACTAAACCACAACTGGAATTCATGAATCAACTGAGTGGCCAAGGCTTTTCCCAAAACTTGCTTTGTGCCCATCGTAATCACTAGGGCATAGTCAGACACTAAGCAAGAGAATTTGCATGCTTTTGCAGAGAGTCTCAGATGGCCCCTCCAGCTGATGACTGAATGGGATTCGGGCACATGGGAGGTGAAAGCTGAGATTATTATCTCATTTCTAATGCACTCTCTGGTCTGCTTTAGGCCTAATTCTAATACACTCTGCTCTGCTTCAAGCCTAGTCCAGTAATCTTTGGTCTGCTTTTGGCCTATTCTTATACACTCTGTTCTGCGCTAGGACCATGGACAGTTAGAAGTGGAAGATGGAGGTGAATACTACAGTTATCTGTTTTTATTGTAAAACTTTTTGTTTTTGTTTTTCTAGGATTGGACTCAACAGGCAGTTCAGACAGCTATGAGGAGCTTGACACAGCAAAGGGTACAGGCAGTGATCCTATAGAAATGGCTGATAAGGTGAGTGTATTTTCTAACTTAGATATTCCAAAAAGGAGTTGTTTATTGACCATTTTGTCATTTAATAGAATATGTTCCTGCCTCTTCCCGGGGTGCCTAAATACCGGCACAGCAGCCTGTACAGTGATGACGAGTTGCTTGATGAAGATGATGAATCTGTGACTGAGAAGTAAGTCGATCGCCTTAATTAACCAGTAACCTGTGTTGTTTTTTTTGTTTATTTTTGCATGTGCTGTAATACAAGCTCTGTCCACTAGAGGCCATACAAACACTATTCATTTAAATTCAATTTCCAATGTTATTTGTCACATACATGATCACACACACAGTAAAACATATAGTAAAATGTTTTTTTTGCATATCCCATCTTAGTAAGTTGGGGGTCAAGGACCCAAAATAGACAGACTTGCAGGTTGTGGGGCTTAAACCCAGGTCTTCCTGGTCTCCCGATCAACAGCTCGGTACCTTAACCATTTGAACCACCACTGCCCCCATTCAGACAACATGAGAATTAACGTAATAATGTTGATAATGCAGCTGTGTATCCAGATGTGTTAACAGATCCTGCTTCAGTGTGGTACTTTGTCTTTCTTTATGACGCGTTTCATGCTCTCAGGCGTCACTCATGGATTGAGGACTACAGCCAACTCTCTGGCAGCCAGAGCAGCATCTACCTGCCTTCCACAGTATCAGTGTTAATCTCTCCCCATCTTGATGACTCCACCCCCCAGCTGAGTCCGGTCATTAAGATGGGCTGGCTAGGCAAGAATCCACCACAGGGGTAAGCAATAAAGTGTGTGTGTGTGTGTGTGTGTGTGTGTGTGTGTGTGTGTGTGTGTGTGTGTGTGTGTGTGTGCGTGCGAGCGTGCGTGCGTGCGTGCGTGCGTGCGTGCGTGTGTGTGTGTGCGCGTGCGCGCGTGTGTTTGTGTCCAACATGTGTCCAACATCGCTATATTTACTCCATTATATCCTTTCCTTTCAATCCACTATGGCTGACACAGTGACACATACAGCATACAGCAACGTGTATGTTTGGTCTGCTAGCTAATAGTTATTTTATATTTTCTTATAAATAAACTTTAACAGGAATTTTAGAATGCTAGAATTTTAAACACTCATTCACACACTTCCAATATTTACCCCCTCAACAGTGTCATCTTTATTTTATTTCATTGTGTATTAAAAAATAAGAAACTTAAAAATAAAAATTATTAAAAGTATAAGTCTTCTATTTTTAAACATTGATTTTCAAACACTAAGTTGTAACACACACACTCGCACAAAGCTTGTAGTCTAAACTTTGTCTGTCCAGTTGTTGCCAAAGATCAACCCTTTCACATCCAGCTGTTGCCATCAACACATTAATGGATGGAGATAATAGTGTGTGTGTGTGTGTGTGTGTGTGTGTGTGTGTGTGTGTGTGTGTGTGTGTGTGCGCGTGTGTGTGTGTGTGTGTG
>JAOTRA010083011.1:0-26581 GCA_026260255.1 Pseudolaguvia tuberculata | reverse complement strand
GTGTGTGTGTGTGTGTGTGTGTGTGTGTGTGTGTGTGTGTGTGTGTGTGTGTGTGTGTGTGTGTGTGTGTGTTTTACCAGGTCCAGCAGTCTGCACAACAGTTTGTTTAAGTTCATCATGTTCTGTGTCACTGTGTGTGTCCCCTGCTCTCCACTGAGTTATGGCCTTCTGAAAACCTCTGGAAGATTCCTTTTCATTGAAATTGCCACTCAAAGAAGGTTTTAATGTGGACACATTATGCACGAGTAACACCTAAAGCAAAATATGATTAACACAATTTCCTTTTTATGATTTTTATGAACAATTTTATTATACATTAAAATTTTTATTTTAAGGTTAAATCCAGTAAATCTAAAAGTGTTTAAAAAGTTTCTTAGACAACAACAATAATGATAGAGAAAACAAAAATAGAAAAAACATGAATGCAATCAAAATTATATTTAAATATGATTTAATTGTCTTATTTAAACCAAAATAATAATAGAAGCCAAAGATGAGCTTTATGATTATATGTCTATGAGAATTTCATGATTAAATGTAGGAAACATTGTATAGATTACTGGTTCCTTAGGTGGCACACTGGCTCACAGTAGTACAGCTTTCTAGCACCAGCTGTTTTCAGGTCATTTGTAAATTATATTTTCAGAGAGCTCCTCATCTGTATGTAACTGTTTACATTGATGATATTCTCTGATATGTATGAGTATGTAGCGTTAAATGAAGTGAGTCCTCCAGCATACAGCTACATACATCAGCCTCGTCTGGTAGAGGTGAAGACCTTTATCTATAATAAAAGTTTAACGGTTGCATAAAAGCAGGGATACAATTTTAGCACATTTCAAATCATCAATAGTAAAGTAACATGGGCAGCCACAAACAAGTAAAAATCAATAGTACATGGGCAAAGGGAGGTCGATTATAAAGCTCATTCAGTCGTGACCGCACTCCGAATTTCTGGGTGAATTTGTAGATTTCGTATTGAACCTGTTGGTCTCCCCTTAATTACTAAAATAAATAATAAAAGTTGTAGCACAGCAATTATGTTTGTATCTTCACTAAAATAACATAAATCACAAATCATAATTTCATACTAGATCGGTCGAGGCCTGGGCTAACAACGACTACCATAGGTATCGTTAGCCGACAGGGTACCGGTGGAAATTGGGCTACTGTTTGCCAAAGGAGGAGAGGAGAAAGACATATACAGAGATGATAGGAGAAGTATAGAAGAGTAGAGGTTAGGATGGGTACTTTCAATGTTGGTACTATGACTGGTAAAAGGAGTGAATTAGCTGACATGATGGAGCGAAGAAAGGTGGATATGTTGTGTGTTCAGGAGACCAGGTGGAAAGCCAGTAAAGCCAGGAACATAAGAGGTGGATTTAAAGAGAAAGAAAGAGGTGTAGGTAAAATCTTGAAGAAAGAGTACATTGGAAGTGTGGTGAAGATGGTGTGATGAACATGAGGCAAGTTGAGGGTATGATGATGAATATCATCAGAGGGTATGCTCCACAAGTATAGGTTGTGAGATGGAGATAAAGGTTCAGGAGTGAGTTAGATGAAGTGGTGGAGAGTGTAGCTATGCATGAAAGATGGTGATAGGAACAGACTTCAATAGTCATATCGGTGAAGGTAACAAATGTAATGACGAGGTGATGGGTAGGTATGGCCTTAGGAGATGAATGTGGAAGGGCAGATGCTGGTAGATTTTGATAAAAGGATGGACATGGCAGTGGTGAACACAAGCAAGAGCATAGGGTGACGTATAAGAGTGGAAGAAGTTGCACACTGGTTTACTATATTTTGTGCAGGAGAGTTAACCTGAAAAGAAATTAGAGTCTGTAAGGTGGTGGCAGGAGGTAGTGTTGCTAAACAGCACCGGATGGTGATCTGTAGGATGGCTTTAGAGGTTAGCAAGAAGAGGAAGAGAGAGAGGACAGAAAAGAGAATACGATTGTAAAAGGTAGAATGGGGGAAGACTCAAGGAGTCTTCAGATTCAGGCAGGATGTCAGACAGTGGCTTGAGGGAGGTAAAGAGATGTTGAATGATTGGGCAACGACTGAAGAAGTTATACGGGAGACAGCTAAGAAGGTACAGATTTTTAAGAATAATGGAGATGTGCAGTAATTACAGAGGAATAAACTTGATATAGGACCGTAGTGAGACCTACAATGTTCGGTTTAGAGACCATGGCGTTGTCAGGATGTTTTGAAGACAAGGTTGAGACACGTGCGGAGGGACATGCAGTATACTGGTAGAAGAATGTTCAGCATAGAGGTGTCAGGTAGGAGGAAAAGAGGAAGACCAAGAAGAAGGTTTATGGATGTGGTGAGAGAAGATATGCAGGTAGTTGGGATGAAAGAGGCAGATGTAGAGGACAGGGTATTGTGGAGAAGAGTGATTCGCTGTAGCGACCCTAACCGGAGCAACCGAAAGGAGATGGAGAAAAAGAAGAAGAAACACTCAAGATTTTACTGCAGATAAAAGAATGCATAGACATATTTTCTGGACTTCCGGACACACTGTGTGTGTGTGTGTGTGTGTGTGTGTGTGTGTGTGTGTGTGTGTGTGTGTGTGCAGAAGCCTTACTTTTGTACTGTTCATCTGGTCATCACAAACATGCTGGGTTAATGTAGATGCTCTGTGTTCTGGATCTGTTCCCAGATCACCATTATGAATCAACCAACATTCCTCCTCCTGTTCACATTCAAGCGTCTTCTGAAAACGATTCACAACATCCAACGTGCTGATAGATGTATGGAGCTCAGCCTGGGCAGACATTTTTAACCAATATGATTTCTCTCTAAAATAATCAGATAATGAATGCTAAACAATACAGTAGTATACCCCTTACATTTCTTCTAAATATTTATTATATTTTTATGTGTAAACACAGCTTGTGTAAAAGTGTAAATTTGCTGTCCTGTAAAAAAACTATCCAAATTGGCTACAATATGTCTATTTTGTATGTCCGTCATTATTTTCCAGCACATCCTTAACCCTCTTGGACATTAAGTTCACCAGAGCTTTACAGGTTGGTACTTGAATCCTCTTCTGCTTGTACATGACGGCATCACAGAGTTTGTGGATGCTGGAGATCTTACTTTCCAACACTTTTGAGGATGCCCCACAGATACTCTATAGGGTTTAGGCATGCCTAGACATGCTTGGTTTTCTTTAGTGTTTTTACATAAAAAGATATAATACTTACAATAAATATTACTTCTATGACCTACTGTATGTAAATGTTAGGACTGGATTTCTGATAATTAGGTCTTTTAGCATACAGGCATTTAGCAAACATATAACAGTGGATAGCAGCTCATTAACTGAAGTTTAATACTGGTCAGATCTTGCAATTACCATGAAAAATTAGCTTTTTCAAAAACCTAGGGGTAATCATGGACAATCAATTATCCTTTTCATCACAGTTGCTAAGTACAGCGTCTGACAAAGGTTTTGTCGCTTCTCTACACATGCTATTAACCTGACTTTTAATTAATCAATTGGTGTTAGAAATAGCTCATATAAACAGCTAAACCCTCCCAAATGATGTTTAAGGCACTGAAATAAATTACTAATAAATGTCAGCAAATTAAGTAGTGGTACTGTTAGATCCAAATATAATATCTTGTATGACTTCCATGGCTTGTATGGCTTGAAGGACTGCATCCATGCGTTTTGGCAAGGATTCATAGTAAAGAAAGCAGTCTTGCTATCTGAAAAACCCACCTTCTGCCACTTTTCCAGCATTTAACCTTTTAGCAGGCTGTGGGTCTTTTGTTTAGTGCTGGTTTCTGGGCACTGATTCGACCATGAAGGCTATTTCGAGACAGAATCCGACAAACTGTTCGGGTTGACACAGGGATTTCAGTTGACCAGGTCTCATGGTCACCTTCTGCAGTGAAAAATAGGCTGACCTTGGATTTTCTCAAACAGTGGTCTCTGGGACTTTTCAGATTCAGGGAGGAGGTCAGACAGAGGCTTAGTGGTGGTAAAGAGATGTTTAATAATTGGGCAACGACTGCAGAAGTTTTAAGTGAGACAGCTAGGAAGGTACCGATTTTTAAGAATAAGGGAGAGGTGCAGTAACTACAGGGGAATAAAATTGTTACAGGACCGTAGAAAGAGCTTCTTCTACCAGGGCAATACTATATCAGTGCTTCTACAATATATATGAAGTGGTGGCTTTAAGCTGCGCAAGTTCCGCAGAATCAGTGATAGACAAATTATTTGGTAATGAGTAGTGTAGAGCCGGATCCGTTATGCAACTCTGTTTATTCAAGTTCCGTTCACACAAAGTAAACAATGAACGAAAACATGAAGCGAGAAATCGTAACCTTAGAACTAATACTTGGCATGCAACTTTGCATGATACTAACACAAACGCTTGTTAACCATCAAAAATTTATACAAACAATAATACGCTCCAAAGGATGGAAGCGGCAGTTTAAATACAGCACCCGTCAATCAGTCCATAAAACCATGGGTATTTTAATTCTTAACTGCAAACACAAAAGGTATTATATAAAATTAGCGTACTTTCCAACGTACTTAGACGTACTTAGTGTCTTAATAGTCTTACTTACTCATAGTCATGCTAGATAAGGGCAATGAAAGCAAAACCACAAATCATTAAACTAGGAACATGAGATTTAAACCATTAAATTACCAGACCCATAACTTATTACCAATAAATTAACACCTTAAAATGAATATTTGACACTTATATAACTTACATACGACATGTAATGTTTTGGACTATTTTCTCTAAATATTAAAATGCTTATATTTGGCTTGAACTTAATAAAGAAATGATATAGTGTAGGAAAGTATTTTATTTTAATTTTAAAAAAATTTATTATTAGCAAATAAGCAGAATATGACAATCCACTTTAAAGAAACATAAATGATTTAGGTGATTTGAAAATGGTTATGTAGAAAAATGTTAAGGTATAAAGAAATGTAAGACAGTGCTCTGTGTGCCATAGGAAACAGTGACAAATTGTGCGGTTGGTTTGATATAATAATATCGTAATATTCGTAGTATTTGATTTCTTCCCCTCTTGTCTGTACTCTGACATTCACTTTTGTTCAGCTCCTTAACTTTTGAAGCTGCATGTGGATCTTGAGCTAAAACTCAACATCACCATCAAATCAGTTCTCTTGCCATACTTGCTGAGCATCAATGCTGAGAGACCACCCTTTCATTGGCACAGAGTCTTGTGGGAATGTGTATCGGATCAATAAGATTATTCCATACAGAAATGTTGAAAAGCAGAGGATAATATGCTTCATTCTGATGACATGGTTAGGTTTAGAAAGCTAAACATATAGTTACACTTTACACTTCAAAATCATATATTTGAAAATGTGAGCATCATGAAATCAATTATGTAATTTGGAATATGGAAGATTATATAATTAAATTTCAATGTATACTTTTGGTATTAACATAATTGTTGAGTTGTTTCTGGTGATTTAAAATGTTATAAATGTATTTTACAGGACTGCTGAAACTTAAATTAGTCATCAAAAAGCTATAATTCCAATGTTGACTGAAACGTGACTTTTAAATCTAACAAACCTGAAAGGTTAAAAGTTTTACACTCAGAAAGCAACAAGTGAAGCAGCAAGTGAAAAAACTAGGAATGTCAGAAATAGCAAGCAAGTAAAAGAGTTTCTGTTTAAGCGTTTGAGAGTCACAAAAGGTTGGGAGGCTGGTATGTTTAACTGATATAAAAAATAAAAAAAAAAACACTTTTTCCTGTTCTGGGTCATAGGGCAAAGGCATCATATTTAAGTTAGCGGGGTTTGCTAACTCATTTGCGAAGAATTGTTTTTCAACCTGAACTTACTAAGCGTTTTTCTCTAGTTAATGTGTAGATTTCTGATTACCGACATTCTGCCTGTTTTCTCATTCACAATATCTGTCTCGCGATCTGGATTTGTTTGCCTACTCTTTATATATCCCTGTGTTTGTGTAAATAAAGTGTGATTCTGCAAAATGGATCTGGCTGCTAATACTTTATTACAGAATACTTCACCTCCCACAGGTTCTCAACCTGCTCTCAACTCAACCAGCTTGAGGCTATGCTCAACCTCCATGCTCAAGCACTGGATGCCTTCCAGGAGTGACTCAACTCAATGGCTAGCCCAACCCAGCTCCTGATCCTGCCGCATCCTCTTTGAGAACCAACCTCATTCCTTCCTCTCTGAAAGTAATAAATGTGCCTGCTTACTGTCTTTACTCCCGGCAAAGCTTTAGACTGTGCTGCAGCAGTATGGGATTCTGACCCACTAATTCATACCTGATGCAAGTGGAGTCGTTAAATTCACAGAGAAGGAGAAACAGCAGAGGAAATTACAGAGATTGTGCTTATATTGCAGTGATCTCAGTCATATACGCACCTACTGCCCAGTGAAACGCTGTCACTCCCCAACCACAGCGAACACAGTGGTGTTCGAAATGTGTCTCATCTGTTTTCTGCCTATTGGACTTGGGTTGAATCTTATAGATACGTTGCTGTGCAAGATTAAGATCACACCCTGCCATTGACAGCCGAGGTATCACAAAACAAACAGCCTGCATTACACTGGAGTCGGAACAGGGAGAGAAACAGAGACGGACAGGAGTGGCTCCAGGAACAACAGACGGTGTCTCAACAGAAAGACACAGAGAAAGACAAGAGTCAGCGACATTGGCTAGAAACAAGGAAAAAAGCAGAAACAAATATTTAGCCAGGGATAACCAGGAAAAGAAGTAGAAAGACATCCAGGAACCCGGGGTAAACAGCTATATGAAAATGGAACATAAACCAACAAAAACAATAATAGACCAGAATGAACGGGATACAGGGACCTGCAAAATAAACATGATCAGAAATAGCAACAGGAGTTGTGGTCATCCCGGAGGTCAACAAACAGGGCATGATCGTACTGGGGCTTGTAGGCCGAGGCGTGTTCGGCCTGGCCCTTGAAAGAATAACGGATGGTAGACCAGCTGCCCTTGAAGTCCCCAGCTGAGGGTCAGCTACAAGTACCCTACAAGAGGCTGTCAGGTCCATCTCCCGCAAACACTCACACCTTGCGCAATGAAATTTCATCCGCATGAATACCCTGAGCAGCAAGGAAGAGAATAATGTCCATGCTGAGCTGCGGGTTTATGTCCCAGACTGCGGCTACCGCGGCTAGCGTTTTGCCGCTTAAACACAAATGCACACTTTTGCGACACGTGGGGAAGGCGTGCGGGTATCTAGAAAACTATATTTGGCATTCGCTAACAAACTTAAAGCACAGCACTGGGACACTGTCAAAAAAGCCGGAGAGCACCTCCAATGACTAACGTGTGCACTAAAAAGTCTAACTGCATGTGTCCCGCTGGATTCTTAGTAGGTGGATCATTCTGTAACGATCTGCTGGAGACAGGATACATGTTGCAGGTACACGCTTTTATTCAAAAAACAGAAGTGAAACTAAAGCTTGATTTAAAATTAAACAAAATGTGAACTAGTAAACTGAAAGTGAAAGCACACACTTTCTCAATAACATCCTCAGGATTATCTCAAAAATGTCCACAAGATAAACACGATTGTTTCCATAGGATACACTTGAAAGTGTCCTCGGGAAAAGCACAAAAGTGTCCTCGGAATAAGCACGATGACAATCGGCTAGCTTTGCACCTAACAATTCAATTCAATTTTATTTGTATAGCGCTTTTTACAACTGTCATTGAGTGCCTCAAACCAGCTTTGCAGAATGAATGATAACCAGATGAATGATGAGTTTGTCCCTGTTTACCAACCCGGGGGGCAACGATGGTAATGAAAAAGTCCCTAGAGTGGGATTAGGTAGAAACCTTGAGATGAACCAGACTCAACAGGGCACCCATACCTGGGTTGAACAGAAATTAATGTACGAGTGTGTATGTATGCAACACAGTGGCATACGTCATCGTCCCGGCGAAGACGCTAAACAAGTGGGAGAGGCATAGTCCAATTCCCATACACACAGCCTAATTCACTAATGAGCCAACCAGCAACAGTGACTAGTAACAATTAAGGCAATACTATATAACAATATTATTCTTTCAGATTTGTTTACTGTCTACTATCAAAAATATATATATATTTTAGCAAGGTTCATTTAATAAATTCATTTTAGAATTTATTTTACTACATTAGCAAAGAGAAGATATTTTGGAAGATGGCTTCCAAAAAGCCTGTGGTTTTATTATGGTGAACAGATATCAGATGCTAGCAGGATGGTAGCAGCCTCCTCAGACAAAACGAGGATGGCAAGAGCCTCCGCTAGCAAGACAGGGACTACGGGAATCTCCTCTGGCAAGACAGAAGCAACAGGAAACTCCTCAGGCAAAACCGAAACAGGAACCAACTCAGTCATAACAGGAACATCAGGAACCTCCTCAGACTTAACAGGAAAGGCAGAAGTCTCCTCAGGCAAAACAAGAACAGCTGGAAAAAACTCCAAATATATCGTAGTAGATGCCATTATAAAAGCCAGTGCAACGTGTGGGCAAAATGCAGATAAGGTTCCAAAAAAATTTAAACACAGCTGCTACCTGTGCACGTCCCTCTGGATCCATGGTATGCGGATTATTCTATAATGTAGCATAAAGAGCTGGATCCATGAATGCAGTAACACAGTTTATTTACAGGCTCACTGTGGGTAAACAATACAAACTAAAGAGACAAACAAAAACACGAGAAATACGAAAGAGGCAAGTGCCTGCATGCAAGAAGCAAACACAGAACAAGTACAAGAAACGAGTACATATCCTCAACGCCTCAAATAATCAAGTCCATAAGCACACACAAGATCATGAACTTACACAATAGCTTAAACAATAATCCTTGTCATGGTCAACACAGCACTTCCTTAAATGGTAAGTAATTGCCCAGATGGTAAGTAATTGCCCAGAAGATCCGCAGACAATGACGCTTCAGATGTGAGAGGGGCATAGTCCGACTCGATACATCAATTTCAGAAATTTGATGCGTGTGCAGAATAAATTATATATAATTACTTTGTTTAAATATATACCATATGGTTTCCAACCAACCTTTTACTCCTTGTTGTATGAGCAGTTTCTAGGACATAAAAGATGGTATCTTTCCCAGGGGAAGCATGTGTTAGTTTTTTTTCTCCTTGCTAGAAACTGGCAAGTGATAGGGAAGAGAGTAAATTGCAGATTGGCACAGCAAATAACAGAACCATGTTATACACTCTGAGAAATACACAGTGCTATCCACTGTGTTCCTCATACAAAATATGGTTAAAAGTTTCATATCCTTGTATTTTTGAAAAACCTAGTTTCAGTTTTGCTCCTACAATAACCTCTACACTTCCAAAAATGATTTTAACAAGCTTGGGAAATACAGATGTGTAAATTTTCCAATTCAGCTACAACAGTATTAGTTCAGGTTGAGTGTGATTACGTTCTGGGTCCTTTGCAGGACACTGTGTGCCCCAAGAAACCCTTATGGTTGTGCTTTTGGTCTTATAGTGTATATGAGCTTAAAAGGTGCCCATTACTGTCAAGCATCACTGTGGTTGATAGAGAAGCATGTAATGCAATCCCTTCCATACAACTGATGTCAATTTTGCTCCCTTGACTCAGTTGCTGTGGCATTGTCAGGATCTGAATTTAAAATAGTGTGACAGTTCAAAAAATGTAAAGATTATTAGGTGTCCTCTCAACTGTTATTGTTTCTGTCCAACACCAACCTAACCAGTACCCTTTACAATAATAAATTAAAGTGCTTACAATGACAAGGTTTGCACTCATATCTCTCAGAACCATATAGATTTAATATACATGTCAATAAATGATTTGGTTCGAATACTGTGTAGCTTCTGCCATCTCAACAAATATCTGTGTTTGTATTCCCCTCTGATGGCCATGACTGTCTGTGTTTACTCTCCAGACCCATATACAGGTGTGCACAATCAAAATTGGACACAGAGACAGCCGGCTAATGGCAAAATTAAGAGGGAAAAACACAATATGTGCTGGTTTATACACAGTGCAAGTGTGGTGCACAGTGTGTTTTTGTGTGTAAGAACACTATCTTACCTGCTTGGGAATGATATGATGAAACCGTAATGCCCCCCTTTGGTGAAATTTGGCAAAGCAGCTGACACAGTAATCTTCAGCACATTCTGCACACACCTGTATAAATACAAAAATATTAAAATGGTCAAAAATATTTGAAAACATTAACGTTTATAGTGCATTTACACTCCTCCAAAGAAATAATTAATTTTTCTTTATAACCTTTTTATTTTCACTGCCTACAATTATAATTTTTAATTTTTTAACAATAAGGATAATAACAAGGTTTTAAACTTGTATTATTATTTAAATAAAACACATGTAAACAGTGATTTGTCTAGATGGTAGCTGCCCTGTAAATTTTAGCTGTCAATCAGTCTGTCACATGTGCAGTTTTATTATATTCTAAGTGTTGATGTACTTTGTAGTTACTATAACAGTAATGATTTCAGCTTTTCAGAATGAAATATAGTTATGGCTCACTATCCCAAGCAGTACATAGAATTTCTTTTAATTTTCGACATCAAAACTCTCCTCCTCTTACATACATGCATTTATAATCAAATTAACAAGCAGGAAAACTTGAAACATTATGCAGACTTCATACAGGGAAATCTTCTGCTTTGGCTTTTATTCCAGCTTGGCCTTAATAAGCTTTGAAATTAGGGGAAATACTATATGTCTGTACCTTTAGGGAGCTAATTATTTGTTTTGAAAATAGGAAATGAGTGAAAAAGATAAGAAATGGGATATGTCTCTTGCTTGTTAAAAAAAAGCTGTGGACATCCACACCTCTAAATGCACACAGACATTTGATAACTGTGCACAAAAGCTTAAGCCTACAACTAGGAGTGCCACTAGCAATTTTGACCCCAATGAATGAATATTAGGTTGGCCCCCTACAAAACCTATTCTAGGCCTCTGGAGGTTCCTAAATTGCATGCGCCCTAAAAATCCTTCCGTTTTAGTGGCACCCCTTTTTACAACCAACGCCAAGGTATGGACAGTACATATAAAATCTTTGCCATAGAGCATCAGAATTTCATTATCATCATTTTCTGACCGCTTAATCGGGACCAAATCGCAGGGACAACACTCCAAGCAGGGATGCCTAGACATCCCTTCTCCTCAGATACATTCTCCAGCTCTTCCGGAGTAACACAGAGGCGTTCCCAGGCCAGCCGAGAGACATAGTTCCTCCAGCGAGACCTAAGTCTTACTCTGGGCCTTCTCCTGGCAGAACATGCTCAAGCCACTCTGTGAAAGAAACTAATTTTGGCTGCCTGTATCTGCCTGTACGGCTGATCTTATCCTTTCAGTCATAACCCAAAGCTCATGGCCAGAGGTGAGAGTAGATTGACTGGTAAATTGAGAGCTTTGCTTTACAGCTCAGCTACTTCACCATGACTGATTGGTACATCAACCGCATTACTGCAGAAGATGCACCAATCTTCCAGTCAATCTCCTGTTCCATTCTTACCTAACTCGTGAACAAGATCCCAAGGTACTTAAACTCCTCCACTTGAGACAAGATCACACCACCAACCTGAAAAGGGCAACCCTTCTTTTCCGACTGAGAACCATGGTCTCAGTTTGGCTGAATTTAGTAGCAGACCCTTGGCATTTTGAATAGCAGGTAAGACACCAAAAATAGCAATTGTCCTATCAATATGAGAATCCTTAAAAACCTGACGGACAATCAATAAAAAAAATCAAAGTGGATTAGGATATCTCAGCCCATACTGTCATGATGATAAATTAGAAGCTGTAGTAACTGACCAAAGGATGATTATAACAAAGACAGTAAGAGGGATGCTTCTTATCTGAAGATGTATGTTTAGGTAGCTACAGTGTTGCATAGGGGGAAAATTAAATCATAGTTGCAAGTAGATTTAGAGATGTCAGTGTGCCACAGATGTGTTGTAGAGACAACCTAAGACACAAAGGTCATATTGGCAGAATATCGACAATAGCCTTAGCTAGAGGGATAAACCATAAAATATAGAATGCTAGAATATGATGGAATGTTGTACAAGAACTCAAGCAAGTGAAATATTTTCCGTGAGTTAGAGATACATTCTCTTCTATAAATCTAATTATATAATTCATTCATTCCTTCCTTCATTCATCTTCCAACCTGCTGATTCCCTAATTCAGTGTCATGGGGGTCTGCTGGACATAGTGTGATCCCATTGCACATAGTGTGAGAGGCAGGTGTATACCCTGGACAAGTCGGCAGTCAATCCCAGGGCCACACATAGACAAACAACCACACAAACGCACACTTACTTCTATGGGCAATTTAAAATCACCAATTAATCTAATGTACATGTTTTTGGACTAAGGGAAAAAATGGAATACGCAGAGAAATTACACAAGGAGTACATGCAAACTTCCCCTGACCTGGAAATCGAACTTGGGGCCCTATTGTTGTAAGGCTATCGTGCTATATATAAATTATTTACCCAACTAGAGGGTCCCAAGTTTGATTCCCAGGTCAGGGGAAGTTAGCATGTACTTTGCATATATTATAATGAATCATTACATCCACATTAAAACTATAACTTTCCAGTGTTTAATTCAATATTTGTCACACTATACCCTATTGCTGCTTACTAGTTGGATGCAAAAACAATTTAATCTAAAAAAAATATATCTAAATGTTCTTTCACTGAATGTTTTAACTATGTGATTTGATTAAATTACATACATTTAACATCAGCCTGTAAAATAACATGATGCTGGAAAGCATAACTTTGCTTTTCTTTGTCACTTATAAACATACACACATTTCACAGAGATGGGAAAAAACTAAAAAGACAGGATTTAGACAGAATAAAAAAAAAAAGAGAAGACGATAGTGTATGAATCAGTACTAAACAGAAAGTAGGTTGCATTCAGTGCAGAACAGCATGTTTAGAGAAAAGTCTAGACCAATATTCATGTCTGTATGTGAGTGTGCATGTGTTTATAATAGTAAACATTATAATAATCATCCAGGCTGATGGAAGTCAGCGCTTTGTAGCGCTCTCTGATGCTGTATTCATCATCCTATTTCCTCCCTTCAGACAGTCAAAGACACCCTGAACTTTGCGAGGATGACAAACCCAAAGATTATGACTAACCCAAAGATAACCCACTGCTATGTATCTATGTCAGAATTGGTACTGACGGATGGAAGGACGGATGGATGGATAGATGTTTTTGTAAAAGTAAGTTAAGGTAACCGTGTGCTGTTTTTTAGCCCTGTTCTTTCTTTCTTTCTTTAAAAAGTGTGAATTGTTTCATTCATTCATTCATTTTCTTACCCGCTTATTCTCGAATCCGGAGTCACGGGGGTCTGCTGTGCCTATCCCAGCACACATAGGGCGAGAGGCGGGGGTACATTCCATCTCAGGGCAACACATAGACAAACAACCATTCACTCCTATGGACAAGTTTTAGAATCACCAATATACCTAATCTGCATGTTTTTGGACTGTGGGAGGAAATCGGAGTACCCGGAGGAAACCCACGCAACCTTCTTGATGTGAGGCGACTGTGCTATCCACTGCGCACCCGCACCACACAAAAATATGGTAATCGCTTCACGATTTTGCGTGTCATCCTTGCGCAGGGACCATGCTAATCTTCTCTGTATCGTTATAATTTTAGCATATGTGCTGCCGTAGCAAGCACTGTAAATTGTTTCATTAATTAAATTCTAAGCAATCTGAAATACATTAAAAAAGACCTTCTCGTGTTTATTGGCCTTTATGTGTGTTTATTGGTCTATACCGGTGTGTATTGGCCTATATATACGACTTTATTTTCACATCTGACCACATACCACCGGAGCTCGTAAGGAAGCTGCAATACAGCGAGCACTTCATCCCAACCGGACGTGTCCGGCGCAGAGACCAAAAACAGAAACGACGAAAACACAGAGGACTTTGGGCAAAGTTAAAACTAAACCTACATTGACCAGCACTTCAGAGTACTTTTCTCGCCAATGTTTGGTCTCTGACGAACAAACTGGATGGGCTCAGGATCTGGAACCTCGTACAGAGACTCATTACGGACTGCAATATCATGGTGTTTTCGAAAACTTGGCTCAACATCGGCATCCCAAACAGCGTGCTTGAGCTAGGAGGGCAAACACTTTTCAGGGCGGATAGAGAAGCAGCATGCACAGGTAAGAACAGAGGTGGTGACTTGTGCATTCATGTAAACAAAACATGGTGCCCCATCTCTGTCACTGTTTTTGCTCACTGCTCTGCTGATCTTGAATACCTGATCATTAAGTGTAGACCCGTCTATTTACCATGTGAGTTCACATGCGTTGTCGAGAAAGCAGTGTATGTCCCCCCCGATGCTAAGGCTAGCATAGCCATGGAACAGCTAAGTTATGCTATCAACAAATTGCAGACAGTGCATCCTGATGGAGCCTTTATTGTTGCTGGGGGTTTTAAAATCACTGCAATTTAAAATATGTTTTGCCAAAATTTCAACAGAACGTGTCCTGTTTTACTAGGGAACAAAGAACTCTGGATCATGTATATACAAGTGTGGCCAATGCTTACAGTCACACCCCTCCCCCACCTCTGACAATCAGACCATCTCTCATTGTTCCTACTGCCCAAGTACTCTCCAGTCATCAGATGTGTGAAACCCACATTGGGACTTTTAAAGTTTGGCTGGGTGGAGCTGACACTTCTCTCCAGCAGCAGTTTTCACACACGATCTGGAGTGAATTCGCTTCACAGGCCACAACTGATTCCATCACCAACATTAACACCTACAGCAATGCTGTACGTCACGTGAATAGCTGTATGGATCGGGTGACCAGACTAATAAACATCAAAGTGTTCACCAATCAGAAGCCATTGATGAACCAGGAGGTCCGTTCCAACGCAACACCTGCAACCAGCCCTGCCTCACTCTCCGACGAGCTCAACCTCTTCTACACTTGCTTTGAAAAGGGAAACATGAAGTCCTTGCTCAAAACAGTGGCGTTACTAGTTGAGCAGCCTCTCACACTCTCCACCTCTGACGTGTGCGCCCTGGGAAGGGTGAATGCAAGGAAAGCAGCTGGACCTGATGGCATCCCTGGTCGTGTACTCAGAACATGCACGGTGCAACTGGCAGAGGTCTTCACAGACATCTTTAATCTGTCCTTGGACAAGGCAATCGTCCCCACCAGCTTCAAGACTGCTGCCATCATGCCAGTGCCAAAGCACTCCCTTGCAACAGAACTGGCAGACTTTCGTCCCATTGCACTCACGCCTGTCATCGCCAAGTGCTTCAAAAGACTGGTCCTCACCTACATTAAAGCCTGTCTGCCACCTAGCCGCGACCCTTAACAATTTGCCTGTCGCCCAATTAGGTCAACTGAGGACACCATTTCCACTGTACTTCATTCCGCCCTGACTCACTTAGATAACCCAGACACTTATGCCAGGATGCTGTTTGTTGATTTTAGCTCAGCTTTTAATACAGTTAGCCCTTCTAAGCTAACACTGAAGCTGGAACAACTTGGCAACAGGACAAATCTCTGTAATTGGATTCTGCACTTCCTTACAAACAGATCACAGTCTGTTCGTCAGAGGGCAGACACTACCGTTGTTTCAGAGCCTGAAGAAATAGACTGAAAAATAGCTTCTTTTCTATGGCTGTTTCTGCACTGAACAGCTGATCCAGGGTCAATAATTACCACTGTACTGTCATTTTCTTCCTGTAATTTTACACAACTTTATAATCATGCATCTTTGCACTACCATTAACCTGCACCACCCTTAACAATATTTACACTTCTGTATATTCATCCATATTTATTCTGTGTGTATATATATATACACAAGCACTCTTAGATGTATATATTCATAATGACATTCCTTTTGTACAGATATATGTCATACCACTGTATCCAGTTACAAGATATATGTGCACATTTTATACCTTCTGTATAATAATATAATTATACGATATGTACATAAAACTACACCATCTGTACAACATTATACTCTTAATTATTACACTGCCACTTGTTGTAAATAAGCTATCTACCTATGCACTTTTGGTTAGATGCTAACTGCATTTCATTGGCTCTGTACATGTACCTTGCACAATCTAAAAATAAATTTGAATCTATATATGTATATATATGTATGTGTGTGTGTGTGTGTGTGTATGTAACAAATTACTATTATAATAAAAGCAAAGTGCCGAATAAATATATGTTGATATAAATTGAATGGATAAATCAAAATATGTATAAACAATGACTTACCAATCCAGCAGCTCGAGCTTCACACTGACCACATACTTTTCCTTTGAGTCTGGATTTTTTGCTAAATCCATTCTTTGGAGGTGGAGGTTCTGGCACCCTTTGAACTAGAATTGAAGTGACATTTGTTAAGCCTAATCTTCCATAATTAAACAAGATTGATGACTTTATTGTACATCTGGCAGTATTCATCCAGACTGTTCTGTAGTGGTTGAGGTAGTAAGGAAGGAAACCTGTTAATCATTACCCTTTTTATGTTCTTTAGACTCCTAATGTTCAAATGTACAAATAAATTGCCCATGCTTTTTTATGATTGCATTTAGTCCATTTAGAGACTACAGACCACATGTCATATTTACATATTTACTTAATGTAATAAATAACTCAAAAACAACAACATAATATTTTGGTTAAGCAAAATAATAAGTAACTAATAATGTTAGTAGTGGTACTAACTTAAAAAACTTAAGTGAACAAATCTACCTATGCTGACCAGGATGGAAAGTCTTGAGGAAACTTTATTCGAATCATTTATCTTCAGCAATAGATGGTTAGAGCAGTGCAAGCGGGAATACACAGCCCGTACACAAATACATCGGTGCAATTTAGTTTAACCATTCTGCCGTTTTGGTAGGTGACGGAGAACCTTGAGGAAACCAACACAGACATGTATAGAATATGTGTACATGCACACACCTGGCAGAGGCTCATCTTTCAGCACTCTTATTTTTATCTTGCTTGGAGTATTCTGCATGAAAACATGAACAAACAATCTATATATTCACTCATTCTATAATAACTTACAAATTCTAAGCTTTATTGCAGATAGAATTTTTTTTTTAAATGGCTCAGAAATAAAAGAAATGTCAAATGTGATATGTTTCAATAGCTTTTAAAACTGACAGATGTCCTTTGTCCTTTGTCTAGTTTAAGCAAATTACATGGACCAATCATCTGTCATTATCATTATAGCGTAATCATGCAAAACCCACAAGCTACAAAATAAAACAAACACAGTGTAGAACATTAGGCTTTAAATTAAATTCACTGCTTTGAAGTAATGAGCCTTTATATTTGACTGTGTAGCAGAGTGAATCCTCACTCACTTTATTGAGCTTTTTTTCTTTGTCCTTTGTCACATCTTGGATGTGAGCAGATTTCCAGTGAAAAGCACCATTCTTCCTGTTAGAAACAGATAAAACCATGTGTTCATTGGTACAATCAGAGCAGAGTGTCATAATTAAGGAAGTTATACAATTTACTTGTTAAGACAATAAGAGTGATCACATTAAAAGGAAGATGATAAAAGTATAAGAAAAACAATATATAATAAAAGATAAAGGGAAATAAGTCAATAAGTAAATAAGGCAAGAATTATGAGGAAATAGAGAAGTAAAGATGAGAAATCAGAAAGAGCAAAGAAACGGTAGAATATCTAAATAGAAAATAGATATAAACAAGAGACAGAAAGAACGAATGTGTGTGTCAGCAGGCTGTCAGTCAGTGAGGGGCTCATTTGGGTCTTAGGATTAAAGACACTCAGAGCTGAACACAGCAATATGAAGTTAAGTAGCATCACACAGATTAACACCACACTTAGTCAACTTGCACATTTATGTGAAGAGCTCTGCAATATATGGCTTTTTTTTAATTGTATGTGTGCATTATTTTTTCTATTTATCCAAGATTAATACACGGTTAAATAAATAGAATAAGTACAAAACGAGTAAGGTGTAACTTCATAATTATGCATTCCATCGCTGTGAAACCTCAAATTTATACAAATTTCTAGAAAACAACAAGTCTTTTTTCTCTTCCCAAAGTACCACCTAATTACAGAGTTTCAAGTTAATTTCATGGTTTTGATTTTAAACCTAATTGGGTCAATATATTTGCCTTTTGAGGATTGCTCAAACACAGTCATGCTTATGTGATTTAGCATACAAAAAGAATATTCTGCTCTAACAAATTAATATATTTCATTTGAGTAATTACTAAAAATAAAAAAAAGTAAAATACAACATTGTTACCTAAAAAACGAATTTTTTTTAAGCCCTTTGATGATGAACGAGGCCACATGCAGGAAGTGGTAGCCTAGTGGTTCAGGTGTTGGACTAATAGCTGATTTCCCACCTACACCAAGC
Organism: Pseudolaguvia tuberculata; assembly: GCA_026260255.1. NCBI lineage: Eukaryota > Metazoa > Chordata > Actinopteri > Siluriformes > Sisoridae > Pseudolaguvia > Pseudolaguvia tuberculata. The sequence continues at coordinate 8,096 of JAOTRA010083011.1, read as the reverse complement.
TACCACTGTGGGCCCTTTAGCAAGGCCCTTAACCCACAATTGCTCGGTTGTAAAATGAAAGAAAAAAAAAAGAGAAACCAAATGTAAGTTGCTATGGATAAAAGCATAAGCCAAATACCAAACTATAACTGTAACATGTAACGCAGCATGCTTAAGAACAGCATACAGAAAACCATCTTAGTTTTATTACTAAGATATATTAGTATATTGATTTTCCACTGTAGCTTTCCACATTAGTTTAATTCTTGGATGAGCAGCAAAACAATAAGACAAAGTTAAGTTCATCCCAGCCCTTCTTTCACCTCATCTGTTCATCATGATGTGTACACCACAAACATGCCTTATGGAACTTTGGAAAACTATTTGGTGTACAATGCAATAGTTTCAGATAAACTGATTAATTGTAATATTTAGTATTTATGCATTTATTTAATTTTCAGTAACCTTTTTATTCTAGATCAGGGTCTCAGTTTAAAACAGTAACAGGCATTTTATCAGAGTAATCAATCCTCTAACCAACCAATTTTTAGGTGGAAACTGGACTGCTGAAAGGTAAAACGGTATTAAGAGACCACACCATAACTGATATATTAGAAGCTAAAATGTTCCTATGAGTTAGGAACTTCAATGGCAGCCTGCAAAGAGAATTCAGACAGAGCCAAGTTCACTGATAATAGCTATATCAATAATTAATGGAAACATGAGATCTATGAATCGCCAGTAAGTAGTGGAATTCAATGCTGCACTAGGGGCACTACCACCACATATCAGGGAGCAACATACATCATCGTCTAGATGTTTTACACCATCCCTGACACATAAGGAAGTAAAAAAAGAGCACTTCTATTTCATTATAAAGGATCTACAGATAAAAGAAGCCATATATGACCCACAGAAGCTCAGGCATTTTCTCTGGGCCAAGGGTCATTTAAAATGGACTGTGGAAAACTGTTCTGTGGTCAGACAAATCAAAAATTATTTTTGTGAAACTTGCACGCCGTGTCATTCGGACTACAGAGGACAAGGGCAACCCAAGTTGCTATCAGTGCTCAGTTCAGAAGCCTGCATCTCTGATGGTATAAGGTTGCGTGTGGTATGGGCCGCTTATACATCTGAAAAGGTATATACACCATCAGTGCTCAGAGGTATATCCAAGTTCTAGAACATATGCTCCCATCTAGACATCATTTTTTTCAGCGAAGACCTTGCATTTTCCAACATGACAATGCCAGACCACATACTGCATCAATTACAAAATCATGGCTGCGTAGGAGAAGGATCCTGGTATTGAAATGGCCAGCCTCTAGTCCAGGTCTTTCACCCATAGAAAACATTAGGTGCATCATAAAAAGGAAGATGCGACAAAAAAGACCTAAGACAGGTAAACAACTAGCAGCCTGTATTAGACAAGAATGGGACAACATTCTTATTCCTAAATTTCCCAGACGTTTGCAGACTGTTATAAAAAGAAGAGGGGATTCCACACAGTAGTAAATATGGACTTGTCCCAACTTTTTTTTTTTTTCATGTGTTGATGCCATGAAATTAAAAATCAACTTATGTTTCCCTTAAAATGATACCATTCCTCACTTTTAAACATTTGATATGTCATCTATGTTGTATTATAAAAAAACTGTTGAAATTTGAAACTTCCAAATCATAGCATTCACAATTTGTACGGTGTCTCAAAGGAATCAGGTTAGTATTTAAACCCAGCATTACTATGACAGGGTTCCGAGAGAGGAGTTGTGGTATTGTATGAGGAAGTCAGGTGTAGCAGAGAAGTATGTGAGGGTGGTACAGGACATGTACGAGGAAAGTGTGACAGTAGTGAGATGTGCGGTAGGTATGTCGGACTGGTTCAAGATGAAGGTGGGATTGCATCAAGGATCGGCTCTCAGCCCTTTCTTGTTTGCAGTGGTCATGGCCAGGTTGACAGATGAGGTCAGACAGGAGTCTCCATGGACAAGGATGTTTGCGGATGATATTGTGATTTGTGGTGAGAGTAGGGAGCAGTTTGAGAAGAATCTGAAGAAGTATTTGCTGGAGAGAGGGGAAATGAAAGTCAGTAGTAGTAAGACAGAATACATGTGTGTGAATTAGAGGGAAGGCAATGGAGTGGTGAGGTGGCATGGAGAAGAGGTATTGAAGGTGGAGGAGTTTAAGTACTTGGGGTCAACAGGGCAAAGTTATGGAGTGTGTTAGAGAAGTGAAGAAAAGAGTGCAGGCAGGGTGGAGTGGGTGAAGAAGAGTGAAAGAGAAAGTTCATAGGACTGTAGTGAGCCCTGCAATGTTGCATGGTTTAGAGACACTGGCGTTGCCATAAAAAAGACAGGAGGCGGAGCTCAAGGTGGCAGATTGAAGATGTTGAGACTTTCATTGGGAGTGACGAGGATAGACAGGATTAGAAATGAGTTCATTAGAGGCACATCGCACGTAGGATGTTCAAGGTGAAAGAGGCAGAGGTAGAGGACAGGGTAGTGTTGAGAAGTGAGATCGGCTGTGTTGAACCCTAACGGGAGCAGCCGAAAAGAGAGGATTGCAAACGTTGTATTGTTTTGTATGTTGTTAAAGGATCAACCTTAAAAAGATATAATCTGACCACTCCCGCATAAACATTCATTCATTCATTCATTCATTCATTCATTCATCATCTAGCAACCTTATTCCCTAATTCCAATTTAGAATCAATCTAATGTACGTTTGTGGACTGTGGGAGGATATTGAGTAGCGGGAGGAAACCCATGCAAGCGCTGGGAGAACATGCAAACTCAGCCCAAAAAGATCCCAGGAATCTAAGCCAAGATTTCTTGTTGTGAGGCGACCATGCTAACCACTACACCACCCTGCCACTCCCAACATAAACATGTTTTCAGCAAACATGTATGGATATATAATATGTGAATGTACAAAATGTATAAAATTACACTGTTTACTCCAGCCAAAAAGGCTAAACAATGCTGTGCACAGCCTTCAACTTAGCCATAGGCTTTTAAAATAGTAGATTGAAAAGCACATAGATGTAATGGTAAGGTGTTACTTACACCCTTTCTTCTTTCTCACGGATCATGGCATCTTTAAGTTTCTGTAGACGGCTCTCCATGTTGTTGTTCTCCTGGTTCAACTGTGCAGTCTCTACGCGCAGCTCACGCAAATTCCTGCAACACACACAATGGACCATATAGATTTAAAAGCTTAATTAAAGAAGCCATGTGTCAGTAGTCTTGAAATGAGACTCATCAAATCTAACAAATACAATTATTCTAATTAGTTACAGTAGAATGAAAATCCAGCTCTCACACAATGGAGATTAACATAATTGTAATTAACACATTAGACACACTGCATCATTTCATAATTCTTAAAATATATTCAACAAAATCAAAGGAAAATTGGATGAAAGAATACTCAACTTGACATTTAGCTTTACGGATCTGGGCTTGTTGGGGAGGACCACAAAGTTGTTCAAATTCATGGTTGTTATTGTTTCTTGACTACTTCACCTTAAAATAATAAAGAGTCAACCTTGTAGCAAGATTAGCACAGCAAACTGAAGAAGTTGAAGAGGAATAACTAAATATTTAAATAATCTATAATAAATTGGACGGTACAAAACAATACAAGAGTGCAATGTATACAATACTATAATATGATTAAGAAACATACATAAATGTAAAAACTTTACATAATTAAACAAAAAATACATAAACAACAAAATAAAGATCTTTAAATTAAAAAATATATATTTACCTAAATATTTGTATAGGTTCTATAGCTGGAGATGTTTTTTTTTTTTTTAACTTACAAAAAGAGCCAAAATATTTTAAAGTCTGTATATTTCCGACTGAACACTCACTTCAGTCGCTTCTAATGTTAATAAGTCAGCTGAAAAACTAAGCGCAGCTATTAACCATATTTCTTAAACACCTAAAAATATAGACAAAATATAGCACAAAAAGTACAAATATTGTATAAAGCGAGTATATTCAAGACTAAACAACTACATCCGTCACTTCTATTGATTGTTTGTATGCGTCACTATGGTACCGGCAGTTGTCGCGACAGTATGCACGAGATTTCACGAGTAGAAGGACTGGCTGCCGAAATCTGTTTATTTTATTACGTATTGTTTAAAATTTTTGTTTTTATTTAATGCAATACAAAAGGCAGAGTTTTGCAATGAATTTGTGAAAAATAAAATAATTTTAAAAAAGAGTAATAAAATGATAAAGAATATACATAACAGTAAATGCGATTTTAATATAATAAGTAGGATGTGAATCAACAGGCCAGGGAAATGTTCGTAGATCAGCTAAACTGCAAAATCTGCATGTTGTATCCAATTGTTCAGTATAGCATGTAATGTATCACTATCTATTAATTTTTAATTTAATTAGTGAATGCATTTATAATATTGAATTTTCAGACATGAATTGATTACATTAGATGGTTTTGATAAATTGATTGAAATGTTGATGCAGGATTAACAAAGGATGTCACATCCTACTTGACAAATTCATGTCCACCAGACATTACAACTCAAATATTGTAGCCCTTTTCAAATGTTTTTACTTCTAGAATGAACAGTTTCTCTCTTAACCATCAAATTGATACATGGTCACTATTTGTTGACACAATTATAAAGTACAACATTTCTTAAATTGTCTTTGTATACATACATAGCACTATTCAGCCCTAGTGAACACTATTAAAAAAAACCTGAAACACCAACTGCAATGTCTAAACGTGTTTTTTCTAAATACATACTAATATCCTTAGCTGTGTTTTAATTTACTGAGAACCTTTCACAGAAGAGTGAGGAATTGGTGGCATAGTGGTTAATAACAGAAAGACCAGTGTTCAATTCCCAGCACCACCAAGCCACCACTGTGCTCAGTTGTAAGTCACTCTGGATAAGAGCGTCTGCCATATGCTGTCAATGTAAGATGGAAACTTATGCTTTAGGCTATATTCACTCTTCCACATTCAAAGTCAAACAGTTCTTTTACAATATGTAGCATTAAGCCACATACACAATTGTGTGCATCTACAAAAGATTTGGATGTGTGGTGTCTTTACATGCCTAGCTTACCGTAGCACAGCAGTGTAATGTTAGCGATGTTTGTCTCTGTATCCTATTATATGCTAGTCATATAACATTTTACGAAGACCATTGTCAGTATCAGTTAAAACAAAAAATTAACTATGGGATAGGTAACTAATTTCATAGTTAGGGGGGCGGGTATGGGCTTGGAGAGTTATCCTGCAGTTTGAGAGTAAGCTGGTTCATAACAGAGGCTCCATTCATGAAATAATGTGAAATATAGTGCTATTTTAGATGCATTTAAAACACTGTAAATATCACTGGCACATTGTAATATTTGTCCAAAGTCAAAGAAGTTTAATTGTCATTTCTACCATATATGACAATGCAGTATACAGTGAAATGAAATAATGTTTATCTGGGTCTGTGGTGCTACATACAAGACACAAGAATTGCAGATGCTGTAAGGACTATGTCTTCAGAGGACCGCCTGCAGAGGGCGCCCTCGCCCGAATTCTATAACTTGACTTCCTGAATCAGCCATTTGGGGCGTGGCCAAACAAGACTTTCAATGCGACATCGTTCACTCCGCTGAACTTACTTGGGAGCGCAGCTACAGGTGAGCTGACAGGAACGACCTGAGCTGGCTGGTTCTGCGCTGTTGCAGTTAAGATGAGAGCGCGCACCTGTTCTTGCAAACCTTGGATGATATGGGCTTGGGAGTTCAGTGCAGAAAGTAGACCATCCAAGGTCCGGATCTCTGCTGGATTTACATTTGGCGAAGTATTCTGTAACGACCCGGGTGCAGACAAAACAGTAAAATCCATGTTGCAGAGTTTACAATCAAGTTTTATTCGGGAAAGGGATAGGGAAGGCAAACAAGTCCAAGGCAAAATCCAAAAGAGTAGTCAGGTAACAAAGCTAAAGGTCAAGTATCCAAAGAGTAATACAATTCAAGTAGTACAGAAATGCTTAACCTGGGGGCCAAGCAGAAAGTGAGCCCATGCAGGTTGGAGCGCAAAAACTCTCTAGCGCAGAAAAGCAGCGCCGTAAGCAGCTGGGGCTTTGCATGTATTGTCTGGACATCTTTGCCCTCAGTGCCCGACGCTATCGCGCAAATACAAGCCTCAAGTAAGTTCACCCGTGCATGCTGTCACTATGAATGCAAGTTTCACTGTGAAAGTTCATTTGCAAGTCGGAGATGTAACGAGTTCACTTTCTGCCCTTGTGGACTCAGGTTCCACGTTAAATCTGGTAGACACTCGCTTGGCTAGAGAGCTACACCTTCCCACGGAACCATGCAACCCTCCACTTCGCATAACCGCAATAGATGGGCATGAGATTGGCGCAGCCATTACGGAAAAGACTCAGCCTCTCAGGCTTACTGTGAACAAGGACCACCATGAACTCACTGTTTTCTACCTTACTCTTGCACCTAAAACTCCCCTGATTCTAGGTTACCCTTGGCTTATTAAACATGACCCCGTCATCTCATGGAAACATGGAAAGATTGTGCAGTGGTCCCAAAGGTGCAATCAGCGCTGTTTGCCCAAATCTATGAGGGCGAGTCCAGTTCCCTGTTTAGCTGTGTCCGTGTTTCCAGAAGACGTTCCAGCATGTTATCGTGAACTGCCGGAGGTGTTCAGCAAAGAAAAGGCGGCCGAGCTACCGCCGCATTGTGAGATGGACTGCGGCATAGATCTGTTTGAAAACTCTACACCACCCAAAAGCCGGGTTTACCCACTATCCAAACCTGATACGGAAACTTTGGAGAAATACATTGAGGAGGCGCTGGCGGCAGGTCACATTAGACCCTCCACTTCACCTGCAGGGTGCACTTAGAAGGACGGAAGCCTGCGGCTCCCTGCATTGATTACAGGGGTTTGAATCATGTCAGGGTAAAGAATCACTACCCCCTGCCACTAGTACCGTCAGCCCTCGAACAGCTAAAGGATGCACAAATTTTTACGAAACTGAATTTACGCAGCGCCTACAATCTGGTGCGTATTCGAAAGGGCGATGAGTGGAAGACTGCTTTTGTTACCCCAAAGGAGCACTATGAATATCTGATAATGCCCTATGGACTTTTCAATGCCCAGCGGTCTTCCAATCCTTTATTAATGACGTTCTTAGAGAGTTCCTAAATATTTGTGTAATTGTATACATTGATGATATTTTAATCTACTCTCAGGATAAAGAACAGCATGTGCGGCACGTGAGAGCAGTCCTTCGCCGCCTGCTGGAAAACAAGCTTTATGTGAAGGCAGAAAAGTGCGAGTTCCATACCTCTGAGGTACAGTTTTTGGGCTACCAGGTTAACACCACCGGCATTGATATGGAGCCGGGGCGAGTTTCAGCTGTGGAAAGTTGGCCCACACCTCGCACTGTCAAGGACCTACAGCGGTTTTTAGGGTTTGCCAATTTCTACAGAAGGTTTATTCGGAACTTCAGCCAAACTGCAGCTCCGTTAACCGCCCTTCTCAAAGGCAAGCCTACCAAGTTAACCTGGACTGAAGCTGCCTCTAAGGCTTTCAGTCTACTCAAGCGCAAATTCACATCAACCCCCAAGCTCAAGCACCCTGATCCTTCCCTGCCTTTCGTGGTCGAGGTATATGCCAGTAACCTCGGCGTTGGAGCCATTCAATCCCAGAGGCACGGTTTTCCCCCCAAGCTTCATCTGTGCGCTTACTTCTCGCGCAAGCTGACCCTGGCCGAAAGCAATTATGATGTTGGTAACAAAGAGCTACTAGCTGTTAAGGAGGCATTATTGGAATGGCGGCATTGGTTAGAGGGCAGCGCTCAACCATTCACAGTATTCACTGACCACAAAAATCTCAAATATGTAAAGAGGGCTCATTGGCTGAACGCACGCCAATTTAATCCCGCTTTAATTTAGTGGTTACTTACAGGCCGGTGACAAAGAATGGAAAGGCAGATGCTCTTTCTCGGAGGCACGATCCGGTCGACCAGGAGGGAGGCTCCAAGACTATCCTGAATCCCAGTGTGGTGGTGGCCCCCATGCTGTGAGATTTGGCGGAAGAAATAAGAGAGG
>JAOTRA010083000.1:0-12698 GCA_026260255.1 Pseudolaguvia tuberculata | reverse complement strand
ACAATCCCCAATTTCTTTCAGGTTACCTCTCCTGCACAAAATATAGTCCACCTGTGTGCAACTTCTTCCACTCTTATACGTAATTATAGGAATAGAATGCCTTTGCTTATTGTTTGCCGTTGCATATGTTACTTTACTATAAAGATTTTTATGTGTTAAAATTCTTTTCCTGTTTTTTTATAATCTTTAAATTATTATTATAATTAACGGCTAAGCCTCCAACTCTACCGGTTAGATGAGGCTGATTTATGTAGCTTTACACTGGTGGAGTGGCTTCATTTAATGCTACATAATCATTCTTAGTCCAGGTTTCTGTTAAACACAGGACATCAAACTTTTGATCTGTAATCATTTCATTTACAATACGGGATTCAGACGCAATAGATCTAATATTTAATAATCCAATCTTCAGATCAGAGGAGCAGGCTGTGTGATCAGCAGGTTCTGTGTTAAAAGTGACTATATTAATTAGATTACTAAGACACCCTTCTGATTATTTCTAATTATTATTTCTATTATGTTTAGGTCAAGGAACAGCCACAATATTGTCTCAATATTAAATGTGCTAGATGTCCTAGATGACGACTTTAAGCAGCAAACAGATGGTCGGACTAACCTGATCACCTGCTCCATGGCCTGGGCTCTGTCAGCAATTAACTAGGCCTGTCCAAAGACTATGGGCTATGTTGCATGTCAAGACAGCAGCCCCTTCCCGAGTGGGATGGACACCGTCTCGTCCTAACAGGCCATGTTTACCCTCAAACTTTTGCCAATTATTAATATAAGTATAACCTGCTGTATAATCAATAACCTGCTGTAGGCTACGTCTCCCCGACACATTGATACTTGATACTTCAACATCAAAAATTTCCTTCGCCAAATTTAACACTTCTATAAAATTAAACTTAGTCATCTCCGACTGGCGAAAGTGAATACCATTGGCACCAGCATGTACTACTACCTTAGCAAACCTCTGCTGGCCTAATGCCTTAAGATTAGCCGTTATGTCCAGGAATACATTCAACTATGGCCGATGGAGACCCCAATGGTCCAGCTAACTTAAGGTGCCTGACTGGAGTTCCTTTATTACTCTCAGCGTGTGCATCGCTGAGGATGGCTGATTCATATGGCAAGCGAGTCTATGTGGTGCGCTCCGATGACTTAGCCTTGGCTTTAGCTTTAGCCACAGCTTTAGCTTTAGTTTTGGCTAAGCAACTATGCTGCCGGCTTGTCACCATTTTGCCCCACTGCAAGGGCTCTAACGCTGGAGTCTGGTTGGGCCTATCTACGGCATCCAGTCCATCTACTGCACTACCTTTACACTCACTAACCTTCTCTAAAGACTAGATGTGCTCCTCTAGCACTATGATATTTTCCGTCAGCGTGCTAACTAGCACACACCTGTCGCAAATAAACAACTCGCTGTTGACGGCAAAAAACAAGCTAAACATCCTGCACTGAACACATTGGACAAGCTGTACGGTAGACATGATTTAAGTACCATATTGGTGAAATCAGATAAAGTTTTTGGCTTTGGAGTTTTAAATTTGGCTGCTCACTCGTGTGTTGCTGCTTGCTCTCATGCTGCTGCTCGCTCTCGTGCTGCTGCTCACTCTCATGCTGCTGCTCGCTCTCCTACTGCCTTCACTAGCGAATCTTATTGACTGTGCCGAGAATGGGGGTTTTCCGGCTAAGCAATTGTTGCGCAATTGACAGCAATGTGAAGAAATTGTCTGTGGTCAAATTGTCAGCCCTTGTGTAGGAATGGTTCTATCAACGTCATCACTACATTTTTGGACAGTCTCTCCCCACCAAGACGACTGTGGTCCTTGCCAATATATGGGAGGACATTGCAAATGTACTTTGATTTTAGATTGCAAGCCACCTAAAACCGGATCTCAAACTTGTCAAACAAGTTCTCTGCTTGCTATTAATGAACAATCCTCTCTCAACAATCCTCCCAACACAGTCATTTAGCAGCCCTCTCTCCCGCACACAAACAAACAAGCCACCAGCAACTATTTACACAATCCCGCTCCCCTACAGATTACCCAGATAATGACCACATTTACATATGAAGTAATGCTAATGATAGCCAAAAGATTAGCCAGCTAGCATCCACTTGGCTAAAGGAGGGTTAGACAAGTCTAGGTCTCCTAGTGTTATCTTCAGACTGTCACCTTTTATTGAGGGTATTTACATACAAATTGGACGAATGGTGTAGGAATTACAACAATTTGCATATCTGCCTCCCACTGGTTAAGGGACCAAAAGGAATGGAACAGCATAATGGTCATAAGTCTAACTTTCACTTTGCAAATCCTTTGCAGTCAATTACAGCGTAAAGTTTGGAATGCATAGACATCACCAGACGCTGAGTTTCATCCCTGGTGATGCTCTGCCAGGCCTCTACTGCAAGAGTCTTCAGTTCCTGCTTGTTCTTAGGGCATTTTCCCTTCAGTTTTGTCTTCAGAATATGAATTGCATGCTCAATTGGACTCAGATCAGGTGATTGACTTGGCCATTGCATAACTTTCCACTTCTTTCCCTTCAAAAGCTTTGGTTACATTTGTAGTATGCGTTGGGTCATTGTACAGCTGCACTGTGAAGCACATGAGCAGATAATATTGCCCGAAACACTTCAGAATTCATCCCGCTGCCTTTGTCAGTAGTCACATCATCAAGAAATACAAGAGAACCAGTTACACTGGCAGTTATACATGTCCACACCATGACAATACCACCACCATGCTTCACTGATGAGGTAGTATGCTTAGGATCATGATCAGTTCCTTCTCCAGACTCTTCTTGTCCCACCACTCTGGTACAAGTTGATCTTGGTCTCATCTGTCCATAGGATATATTTCCAGAACTGTGAAATCTTTTTTAGATGTCTAATCTGGCCTTCCTGTTTTTGAGGCTCACCAAAGGTTTACAGTAGTGAAATGTGTTCTAGGCTATAACAATAATCACTGTTTGTACGTCACTCTTTACAAGAGCGTCTGCTAAATGCTTAACTGTAGTATGTTCTTGAGTAGTGCATGCCCTTGATGCTGCGTATCTCAGGATTAGATTAACAAATTGTCTGAATATGCGCTTACACCGACGTTGAACAGATCTCAGATAATCTCATTTATAAAAGATTAGAAGGCCGCTGGTACATTACAGAGTCCATAAGGCAGCAGCAGCACGATAGCGAGCAGTATCACGATAGCGAGCAGCAGCAAGAGAGCGAGCAGCAGCGCCAAATTTAAAACTCCCAAAGTCCAAAGTTACCAACCAGCTTGTTCAGTGCGTTCAGTGTAGGATGTTTAGCCAGTCTTCTACCGTTAGCAGCGAGCTATTTACGTGTGATAGGTGTGTGCTAGTTAGCACACTGACTGAGAAGATCGTAGCGTTAGAGGAGTCACTTGAAATTCTTTATAGTAAAGTAATGTATACAACAGTAAACAATAAGCCGAGTCAGTCAATTCCAATTATTATTATTTACAGACCACCAGGACCATACTCTGAATTTCTTAGTGAATTTGCAGACTTTGTATCGAACCTGGTGGTCTCTGTTGATATAGCACTAATTGTTGGCGATTTTAATATTCATTTCGAAAATATAGGCGACCCGCTAAGGACGGCATGTTTATCTATACTCGACTCAATGGGAGTCAATCAGTGTGTTAAATGTCCCACACATAACGCAGGTCACACATTAGATTTTATATCTTCCTTCGGTATAAATGTAGTGAATGTAGAGATAATCCCACAGTGTGAAATAGTCTCTGATCACCGTCTCATTTCATCTAAAATATCCCTTAGTCAGAATGTACACGTAGCCCCATGTTACCGCATGAAACGTACATTTACATCTATGACCCCAAAATTTTATAAACCGTCCCCCAGATTTATCCACTAAGATTGGTTACTCGAACAGGCAACGGATTCCCTAGAATATACTCTTCGTTATACCTTAGATAGTGTAGCCCCAGTTAAAAGACAGTTAGTTAAAGAAAAAAGCTAGCACCATGATTTAATAATCATACACAGTCTCTAAAACAGAGCGCCAGAAAAATAGAGCAAAAATGGCGGTGCACAGGATTATTAGTATTTCAGACAGCATGGAAGGAGAACCTTCTGGCTTATAAAAAAAAGCTCTTAGTGAGGCCAGAACAGCCTACCTCTCCTCCCTTATAGAAAATAACAAGAATAATCCCAGGTTCCTGTTTAACACTGTAGCTAAACTAACTAGGAATCGGACCACCACTGACATCTCCACAGCTACAGCCTGCAGTAGTGAGGATTTCAGGAACTTCTTTGATGACAAAATTGTAAAGATTAGGCAGACAATTCAGACTGCTAAGATAGTTCCACTAACTAGCTCTGATGATTTAGAATGCGCTACGCTGTTAGAGAATTTCTGAATAATAGAAGAGACTGAATTAATTTCACTCATCTCTTCTGCAAAATCATCAACATGTATATTGGATCCGGTGCCAACCCAATTCTTTAAGCAAATGGTTCCGTCTGTAACAGAACCCCTACTGAAAATAGTTAATACCTCACTCAGCAATGGGTATGTCCCTAAATCGTTTAAATTAGCAGTGATAAAACCGCTAATTAAGAAACCTGACTTCGACCCGAGTAAGGTGTCAAATTACAGGCCAATATCAAATCTCCCTTTTATTTCCAAAATCATAGAAAAAGTAGTAGCACATCAGTTATGTTTGTATCTACAACAAAATAACATTCATGAATTTTATCAATCAGGTTATAGGCCTTATCACAGCACTGAGACGGCACTTGTCAAAGTAGTAAACGATCTGCTATTGGCCTCTGATCAGGGCTGCGTCTCTCTCCTAGTTCTATTGGATCTTATTGCAGCTTTCGACACTATAGATCATAACATTCTCCTAAATAGATTAGAGAAGGTAGTGGGTATAAAAGGGACAGCCTTGCCTGGCTCAGGTCCTATTTAACAGACATCTATCAGTTTGTAGATTTAAATGGCGACCAGTCAACATGCTCACGCCTTAATTATGGTGTTCCCAAGAGCTCGGTGCTCGGTCCGCTACTTTTCTCATTATATATACTCCCACTCGGGAACTTAATCCGTAAACATGATGTGAACTTCCACTGTTACGCTGATGACACACAGCTGTACATTTCAGCTCGACCAGATGTGGAACATCAGTTAGAAAAAATAGAATTATGTATTAGAAACTGGATGTTAAGCAACTTCCTGCTGCTAAATCCAGAAAAAACTGAAATTCTTTTGCTAGGATCGCCGGTAGCCAGGAATAAGTTTTCTGATCTCACTCTAATATTAGATGGTCTGTCTGTAGCATCAAGTGCTACAGCATCAGAGACTTGGGTGTGATCTTAGATCCCAGTCTTTCATTTAATGCCCAAATAGATAATATTACTAAAATAGAATTCTTTCACCTTAGGAATATCACTAAAATTAGGAATATTCTGCCATTATAAGATGCAGAAAAATTAGTCCATGCCTTCATCAAGTCCAGGCTAGATTATTGTAATGCTCTGCTTTCTGGATGTCCAGCAAAGCTTATAAATAAACTTTAGTTAGTTCAGAACGCAGCAGCGAGAGTCCTTACTAGGACCAAGAGATGCGAACACATCACCCCTGTTCTATCCACACTACATTGGCTCCCGGTGAGATTCCTTATAGATTTTAAAATACTACTTTTAACCTATAAGGCACTAAATGGTCTCGCACCTTAGTGATCTGGTGGTGCCCTATGTTCCGCCACGCCCACTTTGTTTAAGGGATGCGGGCTGTCTGTCAGTGCCAAATGTGAATAAAGTTACAGCAGGAGGCAGAGCGTTTTCATATAATGCACCAAAATTATGGAAAAGTCTACCAGTTTATGTCAGGGAATCAGGCACAGTCTCAATATTTAAGTCTAGATTAAAGACCCATTTATTTAGTCAGGCATTTTAGTGTTAGTCCTCTTTAGATAAAGGAGCAGATCCGGGGGACTCATAGATATTGAGTATTATGGTGATCTGATCGGACCGATCACTCAGTTGTGGGGTTTGTTGATGGTCTGGTTGCCTTACAAATCAGGGATCCCTCATGTCATTGCCTCCCTTTGGTTTTTCTTTTAGTTAGGCTGTACTAGTTAGTTTGGCCAGAGTCCTTTCCTGCACTGAACTCCATTAGTATCTTACAACCTCAATACCTTTTACAATATATAACCATTTTTCTCCACCCCCCCTCTTCTCTCGAGATATACTTCCCGGCCCAACACGTCGTGTATCGGCTTAGTCATCACATTCCCGCGATGACTTCGAGCGCACCCCATTTCTAGCCACCAGAACTGTTTCACTCACAGTTACACATATACATTAATTTATGTTCAACCAAAATGAGGATGGGTTCCCTGTTGAGTCTGGTTCCTCTCAAGGTTTCTTCCAAATTCCACTCTAGGGAGTTTTTCCTTGCCACTGCCGCCTCGGCTTGCTCAGCAGGGACAAACTCATCATTCATCTATTTATCATTTTTTTGGAAAGCTGCTTTGAGGCAATAACTGTTGTAAAAAGCGCTATACAAATAAAATTGAATTGAATTGAATAAGGCATGACCAGATACTTGTAGTGCCCATTTTAAGTGATGACTGTGGTCTTCTATTCGCTCCCCTATCAAATTTGAATCAGGTTTCCGACAGGGGATAAAATGGCTCTTTGGCAGGGCCAAGTTGGGTATCAGATCAATTGCACAATCTTCAATGCAATGAGGTGGATGTTCCACAGCCTGGAGGACAGGATGAAAGAATAGGATGTTATAACAACAGGGTACTTGAACAGGGCTGGGTTTGTGAAAGCACTATTCTTTACAAACTGGGACCATTGTAGAATTTCATTCCAAGAAATGACAGGATCATTGGTCTGCATCGCTGATGCTTTTCCATGAACGACTGTAGTGTCTGTCAAAATTTTGCAGAAGTGATTATTCATATTGTGATCAGCAAAGCGATCACAGAGAGAAGCAGGGGTGCGACTGAACTGAAGTTCATTGAGTTTCTCTTGGATAGTAGAGGGATAGAGCTGCATCCGTGGGTGGCAAAGAAAGGCTGAAGTTGGTAACTGGGAAATCAGTTCATAAAAACAGACATTCAAAATGAAAGGCAAATCTCGAGGTCGAATAATCAGGCAGAAGGTCAGAAAACAAAGGCAGCTACAGAAGCATGAAAACGCTTAGTAATGTCGCACATAAACAATACTTTGCAAAGCATATTAGCAACTTTAATAAAAGGAACTACTGCATTATGGCCCCGACTCAACAGTCTACATTACAGAATACTTTGCCTCTTCCGGATCCAGTGAGACTCATGCAGCTTCAAGCCACTGTAGAGTTTTACGCACAGGCTTTCCACACATTCGGAACTCTTGCTATCCAAAGTGGTTAGAATGAGGTATCATTAAAAATGATTTTCCAGGATGGGCACAATTCTTCCTACAGGCTGAACT
The DNA here is from genome assembly GCA_026260255.1 of Pseudolaguvia tuberculata. Classification (NCBI taxonomy): domain Eukaryota; kingdom Metazoa; phylum Chordata; class Actinopteri; order Siluriformes; family Sisoridae; genus Pseudolaguvia; species Pseudolaguvia tuberculata. The sequence goes on along the minus strand of JAOTRA010083000.1, from coordinate 5,216 downwards.
CGCTTGCCGATACGATCTTGGAACATTCTCCAACTTCGTTTCCAGAGCAGTTGGCCCCAACAACTTGCAACGGAATAGGTCACAAGAGGCAGTGCCAGTGTGCTCAGGTCCTTTTCTGTCTACCAGCAATGCTTAGGAGGCTTCTAAGCAAATCGGTTCGTCTAGACTTACCACCCAGGAACAACAATAGAGAGGTTAGCTTGTGTGGGGCTCAGTGTCCTCTTAAGCGGCATTAGTCAGAAACCAAAGTGAGTTATTAAACTATTGCTTCCCCATGTGTGTCTCGGTTTCGGCCTGACTTTATTTGCAAGTCTCGTCGGTTCACAGCACTAGAGGATTCTGACTCTGCACTCAAACTGGTACAAGGACAGTTGTTTCTCAATGTGGTCTGTCCACTGTAAAATGCATGCTGGAGATTTTTAGTAAGCAATGGGTATCGGCTTTGGGATTGTGACACAATTCCTAACACCACCTAACTTATAGTCGCATTTACCCCCTGTCTCAACCTGAAACCAGAGCCTTAGAGAAGTATGTGGAAGAGGCACTAGCAAAGAGTCATATCTGCCCATCATACCTGTCGCCGCAGGTTTCTTTTTTGTGGAGAAGAACGTCGGGCAATAGAGGCCTGAATGCGATGACAGTAAAGTAACAATATCCTTTACTGTTACTTCCCTTAGCCCTTGAACAGCTAAGAGAACCCCTTTATTTCATCAAGATAGATCTCCAATTTGTAATCATGTAGAGTTTGTCAGATCCATGAATGCAGAATATACAGTAGCCAGAGTTTAACTGTTTATTAACAAATCCAAATCGTCAAATAAATTACAAACGAAGTATTTAAGTACAAAACCATTCAAAATTCAAAATCTTTTAATACAATATGCACACGAGTTTAGTAAAGTCTAGAGCAAACAATACTTTACATGTCTTAGCAACAAGGCTAACTTAAATAGTGCACCCTCCTGTTCATCAAAACTGTGCCCATCATCAGGAACTGCAATTGTTATAATACCCCCCACCAATGCCTTCTGGTGTCCTCCTTGGGCGATCCCTGGGGTGTGGTGCTGGGCGAAGAGGGTGACTTGTGTAGAACTCCAGAATAAGAGAAGGGTTCAGAATGTCTTAAGGCTTAACCCAACATAGCTCTTCTGGTCCATAGTTTTCCCAGTCAACAAGAAACTCTCCTCTTTGACGACAATAATCAAGCACCTCCAAAACTTGGCAAGCTTGACCCTCATCAAGAACTAATTGTAAATCATGCTTTTAAGTGAAAAGAAATGCCCCATTGTATTCATTTGAATTTACTAGTGGCCTCAATACATACATGATGCATGTTGCAGCAAGTACTCAATTGTCTGTCTATTAATCTACCATTGCAGTAGCAAATAAGCAATGACAAAAGTTGGGTAACAAATTTTCGAACACATTTTCAAAAGAAAGTATATTGACGAAGCAACAGTTTGTTAAAATGGCATATTATCAGCGGTTAGTTACCATGACAGCAGACGTTTTTTAAATGATCAATTTTTCTGCATTTATTCCACTGGCTTTATTGATAAGAAATATAAATGTACATTCATGTTTTTCTCGATTTCCTAAACACATTTGTTCATACTGACATCATATTTCTCACAGTTAACAAACAGGCTGAAACTAAAGCTTGATGGCCAACATCACTAATGTTTTGAAATAAACAGTGACAAAACATTTATATGTAGAACATATACAAGAAAATATTTCCATCAAACACTTCTGTAGCCAAATTTTTTCTTTCAATTAGTTCACAACAGACAGCCCTATTCAATAGAAAATATAATGGTAATATGAAAAACACCACAAACACCTTATGTGGATAATGATCACATCAATTCCTTTATAGAATGACAGGGTTGAAACAGATGGTTCTTTTTGAGTCACGGCAACCAAGTGGAATATGTGGAGTATAACTATTCCAAGGTCTTTTTCTGCACACTGTATATCAAGGGTTATCTGACTAGAATAGTCCTGTTAGGCATGACCTCAAATCTTTTCTTGCTACCACAGATTAAAGATGACTCGCTGTTAGAACAATTGGTAAAGTCTAGAATGGAGGAAGGAGGGAGATTATGTAGATTTGTGGATATATCTTCCTATAGATGTTGTACTGAATCATGACAATGACACACTACTCTCTTTCTAATGTGAACATTTTTTTACTATAAGTTTTCGCTATACAGGAATAACATTCAGCTTGCACTGAACAAAATGTACATGCATAAAAGTGCAGTACAGCTGCGCAAGCTGATATTTAGATCCTGACAAAAATTTCTCAAATTGATGCCTAATTGCAGGCTAATCTTCAGGCCATTACAGTGCTGACTACTAAGTGTTGTCACTGACCCATCATATGATGATAGTAAATCAGACTATTAACATACGCTGGCAACTCAATCACACATGTTAATTCTTTATACCCCTTGACAATTCATGTATTTTAAATATAAGTCAAAGAGGCATAACCATTGCTGCAGGTAAAGTCCATGTTGTCCTGTTTCAAGTTAAGGTAATACCAGGGAACTGCACACTTTCAGCTTCTTCCAGAGAATACTTGAATTATACCTGTTTCCATCTCTGGTAGACATTCCCCAGGGGTCCTCAAAATGTGTGAAAATTCATATAGAGAACTCACAACATTTACTTCACTCAAAGAACAGTTGTGAGTACTCTTGAAGAGATCACTGGTATTAGATCTGTCATGAAGCCCAAGCACTATCATGTGCGGTCGCAATTACAGCTCAGCTTATTCCGGATTCTCTGGTTAATCATATACAAACATTAGACAGACAGTGGGTGTCTGATGCCAATATATACATCTAGATTATGAAATGGGCCACATCAGAGCTGATACATTTATCTGTCTTGTTAGGCAAGGGTCCTACTGGCCCTATATTTCAGAATTGAGGACTATGTCATTTGCCAGTGTCCTTGCATTAAGTAAAAACAACCTACTGTCCATGAAAAGCACCAATCATTACTTCTGTTCCTTTTGAGTCACTCTCTTTCAATTACTTGCATCTTGAGCCTAGTAACAGTGGCTACGAATATATACTTATTGTCCACTTCACTCAGTTCACGCAAGCTTATCAACCTGTAATTAGTCTGGCAATACAGCCACTGAGAAGATCTTCTTTAAATTTATTCCATGCTTTGGCAGGACAATTCTACAGAGTTAAAATCTCTCCTAGAAAAGGTACAGCACAGCAACAGTATGCACAGACTTGGAGATTAGGATCAAATGCTATGTGTGGGGCCCTTCATTCAATGCCTATATTACATGTCTCTGGAAATAGGTTATTACAGTTGACCACTGGTCTGTGTTTATTAAAGAACAAGAAACAAAGAAAAGGCTGATGGCATTGCAGGCTGACTAATGATTGTCTTGAAGAGGGACTGACATTTGAGTTATATACGTGATCAAAAACATGGCTACAGAATGATGGTTTTCTTTATGTCAGGAAACATCGCTTTAAAGCAGGGAAAGTGGGACAGCTAGACAAAATGAATATACTGCATGGGTTAACATAAGAAATTTTTATTTAATTTGTGGATCCACAAAATCATTCACCATCACACCTGTATGGGCTAGTGTGGCTTTGAAGTGAGTTTTATAGGAAAGCAACAGCTCAAGTTCCGGTTGTATTAAAAGTGCACTTGAGCAAGTATCAAAATAATGTATCTCTGTCTTACCCCAGGTATAAGCATTTTGTTTTCAATGTTTGGTAATTTAAGGGTGTGTTAAAATTAAGTGATAATATCCCTATCCACCAAAGGAAATTTAGCTCAGTTCAGTTATTTTAATTTATAAAGCACACTTAAAACAATCCAAGGACTGACCAATGTGCTGTACAACATTCATTCATTCATTCATCTTCTTGCCTGCTTATTCCCGAATCCGGGGTCACAGGGGTCTGCTGCGCTTATCCCAGCACACATAGGGCAAGAGGCGGGGATACACCCTAGACGGGTCGCCAGGGCAACACATAGACAAACAACCATTTACACACACATTCACTCCAATTTAGAACCACCAATCCACCTAAACTGCATGTTTTTGGAAAGAAACCGGAGCACCCGGAGGAAACCCACACAAGCGCGTGGAGAACATGCAAACTCCGCACAGAAAGATCCCGGGACCTTCTTGTTGTGAGGCAACTGTGTTAACCACTACGCCACCACGCCGCCTACTGTACAACATAGTAAAATGAAATATAAAACATATCAGAATTAAACGTATACAAGCAAATCAACATAAGCTGAGACATGTCACTTAATAAACAATAGAAAAGCAGTGTGTCAGAACGGGAGGGAAGAGCAGGATCAGGTATAAGGAGCGCACCCAAACACAGGTTTGGCGGGTTTAAGTAGTCCATTTTATTAATATTGAAAATAAAAAATAAAACAAGAAAAAGATTTAAATTCAAAATAACAAGAGCTAGACCAGACTAGACCAGACTAGATTAGACGAGACGAGACGAGACGAGACAAGATTGCAAACTCCTTAACTTGAGCAAGCATGAGCGAAACGAAACCGGGGAAAAAGGGAAAAAACTAAATGATCCAACACCCTCGGAGAAAAACCGCCAGCTTATAAAGCGTGCGAAATTAGCGGATGACGAGACTCAGCAGCGTGCCGGAGACGCTCATAACAGAGGAAGGCATGACACAGTGAGAAATTTGATAAATAAAATTAGTTTAAAAATTAATTTTGGTATTTTATTATTTTATTTAAATTGATTAATAATAAATTTATTTAGCAGTGAAATTTGATAAATATAGCAATATATATGCAATATATATATAACAGATATTTGGGTGTGCTCAGCAGAACTGGGATCAGGAGAATTAAAGTATTCATTCAGTAGGTCAAAATCAAAGTCAAAGCCAAATAAGTTTAATTGTCATTTCAACCATATATGACAGTGCAGTATCTTCTTTCTTCTTCTTCTTCTCCTTTTGGCTGCTCTCGTTAGGCGTCGCCACAGCGGATCACTCTTCTCCAAACTACCCTGTTCGCTAAATCTGCCTCTTCTACACCAACTACCTGCATATCTTCCCTCACTACATCCATAAACCTCCTCTTTGGTCTTCCTCTTTTCCTCTTGCCTGGCACCTCCATCCTCAGCATTCTCCTACCAATATACTGCATGTCCCTCCTCTGCACATGTCCAAACCATCTC
>JAOTRA010082951.1:0-12700 GCA_026260255.1 Pseudolaguvia tuberculata | reverse complement strand
TTTGTGTACAGTACATGAGCTAAGATAATAAAGTTCATGAGTAAAGTCTGTAAGTAATGAAAATTCAGAAGATAGCGCACAATAACAAGTGGATTATGATAAGCAGAGTGTAAGTAAGAGGAGCGTTTTTGGCTGAAGGAGCAGAGCTTTTGCCTGAAGAGCAGTGATTTTTGTTCTGCCCAATACAAGCTGCATATGCCATGACATGAGGAATGTAGTTTTGCTCTTGCACTCCATGAAGCAAGTGTGCCATTGGACCTTTGGAGAAAATGGCAACATCTTCACCTCCATGAGTTTCCATGCGTAGTGGAACAGCTGCCTGTGCTTGATAGTTGTTTTCCTCTAAGAGGATGAGAGGAGTGATGAGGGATGTCAGTGCTTAAATATTTTACAATACTCAAGAAAATAATGTTTATCTTCTTATTCTCACTTATTCTCTATTTCTGGGTCACAAGGTCTGCTAGAGCCCATCTTAGCACACATAAGGTGAAAGGGCCACACATAGACGACCAACCACACGCACACACACACACACACACACACACACACACACACACACACACACACACTCCTATGGGCAATTTATAATCTAATGTACATGGTTTTGGACTGTAGGAGGAAACCGGAGAACCCGGAGAAAATCCACGCAAGCATGGGGAGTACATGCAAAATTTGCACAGAAGCTATGCTGTGAGGTTAATCACTAAGCCACCAAACACCATTTTATTTTTAGAAGTTATTATCTATTATCACTTTAAGTTTAAGCATTAACAAGATCATTTCAATGACTTACGATATTCCACAGTGGAGATGTTGACACGGGAACCATTGATCAGCTTGAACCCAGGGCCATTCCCATACAAAATGGCTGTGAAAGGCTTTTGATCAACATCACTCACCATAGGTGCTAGTCCTACAGACATACACAGGGTATTAGAAGTCTGAGTGACATTCTAAACAACATGATTTATGCTAGCCAAACTACTAACCGAATATGGGGTTTCCTCGTGGTGTGTATCCTCCAAAGTTAAACATATGCGAATGATCAGCTGTAATAACAGTCAGGGTGTCATGGTTACTAGTAAGGAGACCAGCTTGACCAACAGCACGGTCCATTTCAACAGCTTCATGCAGAGCCTGCTTTGCCTTGCCCTCATGGTGTCCATGATCAATGCGCCCACCTGCAAGGAGGCCAGAGAAGTTACAACATTTAGATTTGGCAATCCAAACAAATGTACAGTTTTAAATGTTTAGCTCATTTCTATTGAGCAAAACGGGCTTATGAGCCATGCTCTGGGGCCTAGAAGCAAACCAACAATACCACTTACCCTATTCTACAACAACTAATAACTGGTCGGGTGCATTATGGCAGCGCTTGTAGTGGCGGAAAGGCATCTGTAGTTTATTCTCAATGATCTGCAACCGTTAATTAAAAACCTTGGAGGGTCTTGGTGGTCTAATTTTATCTCACAATAACTTTATGAAATAGTAGTCCTGCTTAGACACTTACTTACGCTTTTAGACACTTTAGATCATTCCATATCTATTCACTATCTGCGGCACACTGTATATAGTACTGGTTCCACCCTGTGTGTGTGTGTGTGTGTGTGTGTGTGTGTGTGTGTGTGTGTGTGTGTGTGTGTGTGTGTGTGTGGGTGTGTGTGTGTGTGTGTGTGTGTGTGTGTGTGTGTGTGTGTGGTTGTATGTGGCTCTGCAATGGACTGGCAACCTGTCCAGAGTGTACCCCTGGCTTTCAATCTATGTACACTGGATATCAAATGACCCCAAATTTAAAATTGTGTCAAATGATCTCAACGATGAAGGTGAAACTGTGGATGACATTATGATGAACTTGAAATATGAGCCATAAAGTTGATGTACTTTTTATTTAAATTAGGATACACACATTTGAAGCTATCTTTAACCCTATTCTTATCAAAGTGAGAAGAATTATGAAATTGCTTGTCTTTTACCATAGTCTTCTTTGCATATCTCTCTTAGATACTCCAAGCCACCATGCAATCTGGACATATTATGCACCACATATCGCATAAAACTTAACCAAGGTGGTCCATTAAAGAACATCCTTGGTCTGGTCTTAGACAGACATGGTTATCTGTCAAAAAAAGTTAACCACTTTACTTAGGTTGCCAAATAATGCATTAGTTCTGTAAGAAAAAGACTGTCATCTCCATCATCACCAATATCATGATGTCATCCACGGATTATCTTCATTGCTCAAATAAATTGCTGCACCCTGGACAAGATGCTAGTACATTGCAGAGCCACACAGACAACCACACACACACACACACAATATAGAATCATAAATCAACTTACATGTTTTGGACTGTGGGAGGAAACCACTAACCACTATATCACCGTACCTGACAATTTGATTATATATAAAAATAAAAATAAATAATTTAGCTTAGCTTACCTTCAGAGAAATAAAATTTTAGTTTAACGCCAAGTGTCCTACAGCTTAGCTCACTAAATATTTCAAGGATCTTGTGAAACACTAGAGATACCTTACACAATTGCGGTGGACTTTACTACCCCTGACATTTGAATAAAAGAGTAATAAAATAAAATGTATTACTTTTTAATATCACCTGTCTTTTAAAGAGTAAAACCCTTTACTGCAGGTGATAAATTAATGAAGCTGAACATTTTTATAAACATAATTAAATACAGAAATTGATGAAAAATATAAATAAATGGTTGCTTGTCTATATGTGGCCTGAGATGAACTGGCGACCTGTCCAGGGTGTATCCGTGCCTCTTGCCCTATGTGCGCTGGGATAGGCTCCAGCAAACTCTCATGACCTCGAATTAGGGAATAAGCGGGTAAGAAGATGAATGAATGAATGAATGAATGAATGAATGAATGAATGAATTAACTTGCATATTTCTACCATTTGCTGATCATGGGGGTCTGCAGGGCCACACAGACAAACAACCACACACACATACACTCAATCCTATGAGCAATATAGAATCGACAATTAACCTAATAGACATGTATTTGGATTGTGACAGGAAACCAAAGTACCTGGAGAAAACCCACACAAGCTCGAGGGGAACATGCAAAATCTGCACCAAAAGACCCCTTGGCCAGGAATCTTTTTCCTGGGAGTTAACATACTAACCACTACACCACCGTGCTGCCCCTATTTTCTGATATATCTTCTCTAAATACAAATATTGTTTTGACTTTATTGGCCATTATTGTATCACCTTCCACCAGCAAATAGAAGCCCTTGGGGTTTTTCTTGAGGATCTTTATAGCCACATCCACCATCTCTGTGAGGGAAGGATCAGTGCTGCTGTTCCTCTCCAGGTCATAAGTCAAGTCTCCTGGCTCAAACAGCCCTAAACCATAGAAGCAAAAAAAGCAGGGATCATATTTACACTTTATAAATGTTCAAGATCGCATAAAGCATACAAGTAAAAATCTCACCCAGTAAATAGTCTGTATCTGAGGGATTTAATGAAATGAGATCCCTTTTGTTCCAAACATAGTAACCTCTCTGTGAACCAGAAAAAAAGATAAATATTTTTGTTAGCTGTTTTATCAACTTTCTGGTTATGAGACATGTGTGACTTATACTTATAAGACAGCGCCACTCTTCAGATTAGATAACACACCATCAGTGAACTGTGACTAGCACATGAACTTTTTCTCTCATTATGACCACAATTACAAATATATTTTATTGGAATGTTCTGTAAAAATAAAATGTTTTTCCACATATTTGCTGGGTCATTCACATGGTATCAGGCAAACTGCAAATAAGACTTCTTGCGGTTTTCTTTTAACAATGCCATTCATCCATAAAGCCCAGATTTGTGTTGTACACGACTGATAGATTCCCCCACCTGAGCTGTAGATCTCTGCAGTTCATCCAGAGTCACCATGGGCCTCTTGGCTACATCTCTGGTCAGTGCTCTCTTTGTTTAGGTGGATGAACATGTTTTGGTAGGTTTGCAGTTGTGCTATACTCTTTCCATTTGCGGATGATGGAATGAACAATGGTACGTGAAATGTTCAAAGCTTGGGAAATCTTTTTATAGGCTAAACCTGTTTTAATTTTCACACAACTTTATCCCTGACCTGTCTGGTGTGTTCCATGGACTTGATGCTGTTTGCACCCCAATATTCTGTTAACAAACCACAGAGGCCTTTGTACTGAGATTAAATTACACACAGTCACTAGGTCAACATTAGTCAGCAATCATCAGGCAACTTCTGAAGGAAACTGGATGCATTCAGAAAGAAGGGGGCTGAGTACATTTGAACTCATGTATAATTTTCTTTACTTCACAAATGTATGCCACTTTGTGTTGGTATTTCATAGAACATTCCAATACAATATATTTATGTTTGTGGTCATAATGCGAGAATATGTGTAAAGGTTCAAGGGGTATGAATACTTTTGCATGCACTCTATCTTGTACAAAGGCAAAATAATGACCAGCAGAATCATTCATTCGTTCATTCTTTGGTCCTATGGGAAATTTAGGATCACCAATCAACCTAACATACATGTTTTTGAACTGTGAGAGGAAACCCACATAAGCACAAGGATAACATGCAAAATCCAAACAGAAAGGTCCCTGTCAGGACTTCACCTTGTCCTTCACTCTGTTAATCCATTCCTGGATCAGATTTCGTCTATCTTTACGTGTCCCACTATGCCTCTTTTCATTGGGATATTCCACATCGGACATGTTTTTTGGAAGCATGAACTTTCGTCCACCGCCCATAATTACCTGTCCAACATTAAAGGTATAAATTAGCACAAGAGTCTCTACAAAACAAGAATTCTCTACAATTGAGAACATAGGCTTACATTAATATTAGGTATGTTCTCAATGAGCTGTCTGGCAAGGTCCTTACAGCCCTCCTGCACTGCTTCAGCAGGCATATCTCCATCTGAATACCAGTCCCGTTCCACACAGTGGGCATATGCTGCACTTGGGGTGGCATGGTTCACTCGGGTTGTTGTTACAATGCCCACAGATTTCCCTGATGAGCACAAACAACAAGGTGTATGATCAGAGGATCCATGGAATGCAACTGTTTGCATAAATTAACAACTGAAAACAAATTTGAGTCAATAATACAGGCAAGACAACATTCTTCAATGTACTTTTAATTTATTTTAATCTTTATGATTCTAGACTGGCGTCATTAGGGACGCATTCATTGATTCATCTTCTAACTCGCTTATTCCTTAACTCGGAGGTCATGGAGGTCTGCTGTAGTCTATCCCAGCACACACATCCCAGTAACGTCCAGTCAGGAGCCAGCAAATTGTTACCCCCTTATTTCCTAATTCCTAATTCAGGGTCTGCTGGTTCCTATCCGAGAGCACATAGGGCGAGAGGCAGGGGTACACCCAGGACAGTTGGCTAGTCCATCACAGGGCACACATAGATGAACAACCACTATATCACTCCTATGGGCAATTTTGACTCACCAATTGTGACGGGAACATAAACACGGGCTGGAGTCAGAATTTGTGTACACATCTTTATTTACAAAGGAATGTACCAAATGAGAATTATTCCTAAACAGAAACGAAAATGAAACCGTGCGGCAACGCTGCTCAAATTAAAACAGTACTTAGCTTGAGGAACTTTGTGGAAACAGATTCTTAGAACCAAACGACAATCAGATGCTAACATATCCACGTAACATCGAAGCATAACGTTCAAATAATAATCCATGCCACCATTAAGATGGCGCTTGCCTTAAATAACGTACCATCGCCCGGCTGCTTGATTGCATCCCTAATAAGCGGGCGATGGTGGTTAGTGATGTGGAAGGGGTAGGGCATGACAGTACTCCCCTTCAAAGAATGCCTCCTGCCGTTTTCCTAGGGCGAAGCCCTAGAACCTAAACAGGACACCAGGGCAGAGACAGACAAGAACCGGGACAGACCAGAGACAGGGTGTAGGACTAAGGGGACAGGAAAGGAGACAGACCAGAGACATGCGTAGGGACAGACCGAGATTGAGTGAGAACTGATAGAGCAAAGAGGAGACAAAACGAGACAGAGGGACACGGACCGAGGTAAGGGAAGATGAGAACTGAGAGAGGCAAGGATCAAGACTGAGCAAGGGCTTAGACGAGGACATGCTCATGGACTTGAGGGACAGGAACCATAAACCGGGCAAACAAGAAACAGAACCAGACAGATAAAACCGGGTACAGGGAAGGAAACCAAACCAGACAGACAAGAAGACTAGACAGACAAACTAGAAACAGAACAAGAACGAGAGATCAAAGAGAGAAAGAGAGAGCAAAAGAACAATGAGGGATCGAGGAGAGATTGGGTACAGAGGGCAAAGAGAGCAAGGACGGAGAACAAGGACAAAGAACAAGGGAGCGAGGACGGAGAAAGAGGATGAAGAACGAGGGAACGAGAACGCAGAATGACGGAACGAGAACAGAGAATGCGGAGGAATAATGAGTTAATGAGGACAGAGAATGAGGGCAAAGAACAAGGGAATGAGGACAGAGAACAAGGACGAAGAATGAAGACAGAGAACGAGAGATCGAAGACAGAATGAGGACGGAGAATGAGAGAACAAGGACAAAGAACAAGGAAACGGGGAGAGAGAACCAGGACAGTAAACGAGGATACCAGGACCGCAAACAAGGAAACCAGGAAGGTAAACAAGGGATTGAGGGCAGAGAACGATAGATTGAGGGCGGAAAATGAGGAAATGAGGGCGGAGAATGAGTAATCGAGGTCGGTGAACAAGGAAACACGGGCGGAGAATGAGAGATAGAGGGTGGAGAACGAGAGATCAAGGACAGAGAACGAAAGGTCAAGGGCAGAGAACCTGAGGTCAAGGGCAGAAAATGAGAGATCAAGGGCAGAGAATGAGAGATCAAGGGCAGAGAACGAGAGATCGAGGGCAGGAACAAATGTAAAAAAGATGGAGCATAGGACCGGAAGTCACAATGGACGGACACAGACAGAGGCAGAAACAGAGATAGAAAAGAACGGAAACTGACACAAGTGAGACAGACAAGGATCAAAAGGGGACTAAGATGAGAACATGACAGAGTGAGGACAGAGGACGGGGACAGAGCAAGGACATGCCGGTTACCAAAACCCAAAAATAAAAAACCCTGAGGGCTGAGGTTCTAAACAGATCAAACATATTAAGCTAAACATAACTCTGAATAAAACCAAAAACAAAGGAACAAACAAAGCGCTCAACCCATTGTACACAGAGGGAACAGAGCGGGTCTGGGTCTATGAACAGTCCATAGTCCAGGAGGGGCAGGATCAGGGTGAGGCTTCCTGGCCTCCATGAGGACAGAACAAGGCCTCCAGACCTCCTCAGGAGCAGAGAGTGGCTCCTGGACCAGCATGGGAGTAAAAGAAGGCCTCCAGGCCTCCTCGGGGGCAGAGAGAGGCTCCTGGACCACCACAGGAGCAGAGAATGGCTCGTGAACCACCACGGGCAGAAGAGGGCTTCCAGGCGTCCACGAGCAGAGGGTGGCTCCTGGACCACCACGGGAGTAGAGGGTGGCTCCTGGACCACCACGGCAGCAGAGGGTGGCTCCTGGACCACCACGGGAGCAGAGGGTGGCTACTGGACCAGAACGGGAGCAGAGGATGGGAGCGCTGCAACCTCCTAGGGACCTGGTGGGAGCGCCCGACCTCCTCAGGACCTGGTGGGAGTGCCGCGACCTCCTCGGGACCTGGTGGGAGTGCCGTGACCTCCTCGGGACCTGGTGGGAGCGCTGCGACCTCCTCGAGACCTGGTGGGAGTGCAGAGATCTCCTTGGGACCTAGTTGGAGTGCCGCGACCTCCTCGGGACCTGGTGAGAGCACCGCGACCTCCTCGGGACCGGGTGGGAGCGCATCGACCTCCTCGGGACCTGGTGGGAGCGCCGCGACTTCCTTGGGACCTGCAGAAGGCTCCTTTGAGCGTGGTTAAGCTGCCGCATGGGCTCTAGTGCGTGATGCCAAAAACCTCAACCATCCTTTCAAAAAAATAATTACGTCCACGCTGACTCTAGGGTCCAATTCCCAAAATCATAGCTGCCCATCTTAGTGCTTTTCCGACGAGTAGCAGCACGACAAACCCGGGACCTTCTTGTTGTGAGGCGACCACTACACCACTACGCCACCCTTCTCCAATTATGCAATTAATATTTTGTTAAGTTTACTCTTATAAGACTCTTTTTTTTCACAGATTTTACTCTTGTAAATTAAGTATCTATCTGTGTATCCATCTGTCTATCCATCTATGTAATTTTAGTCTATCTATCCATCTATCTATCCATCTATCTATCTATCTATCTATCTATCTATCTATCTTTCCTGTAGCAGCATGCAATCTATTCACATCAGAAGACACTGTTTCTCAAAGTTAAGTGTATCTGTTATTCCTCCGTGGCATCTGCTATGTGCATCCAATATACTGTCCTGGCGATCATTCTATAACTCGCCTTAACAGTGTTCCATCAACATCACAATAACAGTTAACATTTAGAAAAGAAAAATCGATTTCAGAGTCATCCACGTTCCACATCACTATACATATAAATTTTTTGTGTCCCATCTTCAGTTGAGTGTTGCTAGTCACTATTCTTCTAGTCATGTGGTGTCTGTTACACCATAGGTTTGTGGTCACCTGAGCATCACAAATCCATGCATTTTCCAACATCTTAGTCCATCTTATCTTATTTATTCAAACTTTTGGCAATATAGTATATTTTTACTTATTTAGCATAATTTCAGAAATGTGTACGTGTGTAAATGTTTAATGGCACACACCTGCATCTTTGGCCCATTTAAGGATAGAGGTGACCTCATTGCCCTGAGTTGTGTTGCACTGGCCTCTGACAGCGGCTGCACTCACACCCACTGTACCTTCGTTGGCCTTCACTCCACATAGATATGCTGTTGCCGTGCCAGCACTGTCGGCTACTTGAGCATTTGTGTTGTAGGTCTACAAAAACAAATTGGATGTAAACGTTTGTAAAAGGATTTTGTGATAACAGTTGGCATTCATGTTTATATCAAGATGAAATAGTGACATTAAAAAACGGGGGGTTTGCTGGCGCCTATCCAAAAGGCAGGAGTGCGCCCTGGACAGGCCACCAGCCTTTCGCAGGGCCACACATAGACAAACAACCATACACACGCACTTCTATGGGTAATTTATGATATGAATCAACCTAACGCATTTGTTTTTCAACTGCGGGAAGAAACCCGGACTACCTGGAAAAAACACATCAGGGAACTTGCAAACTCCACATTATTGTTTTTCTTCTATAAATGTGTAAAAATTCGTATATTGGTAAAGCATTGGTTTTGAAAAAAATCTGTGAATGAGGGGCGGTGCAGTGGTTTAGTGGATAGCATGGTTGCCTCACAGCAAGAAGGTCCCGGGTTCGATTCACAGATCGGGTATCTTTCTGTGCGGAGTTTGCATGTTCTCCCTGTGCTTGTGTGGGTTTCCTCTGGGTACCCTGGGTTTCTGGGTTTCCTCCCACGGTCCAAAAACATGCGGCTACAGAATTAGAGAATAAGTGGGCAAGATGATTGAATGAATGGATCTGTGAATGAGTGCAAATATAAAGCTAAACAATGGTTTATGCTAAAACGCTATTAAATGGCATGTTTGCAGGAGTGTCAAACTCGGTTCCAGGAGGGCCGGTGTCCTACAGAGTAGAGCTCCAACCCTAATCAAACACACCTGAACCAAATAATCAAGATCTTGCTAGGTATACTTGAAACTTAGAGGTAGGTGTGTTGGCAATAAGTTGGAGCTAAACTTTGTAGGACTCTGGCCCTCCAGGACATGAGTTTGATCTGTGATTTAGTGGGTTATCTAATGATTTTTATATGCAACAAAGGAGTGACCGTTAGGGTGGGTACAACTATGAAGTAAGTGTCATTAAGGATTTAAGTAACACCGTACACAAACCGCTGATTTGTAAATCTTCAGACATCAGTCTAATTGCTCTGGCTGACAATCTATGAGTGAAAACTATATGGTACGTACAGGCTGTACACACCAGACACACTGATTAACAGTCAGACTTCATAATGACGCTGTGTGTTACAGGTTTCTAAAAAAAAATCCTTGTTGTTATTTCCAGTTGTTATTTTATTTGTTGTAGTTAGCGACGTGGACATTACCTCATGTTTGTTCAGACATTAATAGTCAGACAGTAACAGTTAAGACAATTAGAAGCACACAGTGGACAAACAATGATAAGACAAAGTTGTTTGGTGGCAAACCTTAGAGAGGGCCACATAGGGGAATTTATCCATCTCCAGCTGACTTTCCTCTCCAGCGTGGCCATTTAGCTGACCTTTTAAAATCCTTGCTGCGGTCACTGTAGGTACACCCATACCTAGATATTGTTTAGAGAATTAGTAGGAAACATGACTTGCTCTACTTCTGAAGGTCATAGAATATTTACTTGAAATCATTTGGCAGGAAAAAAAAGCCCAAGAAAGATAACCAAGGTAGAATACAGTCCATTTCTCAAGACAGTCAGTTCTCAAGTTTTGTCTGCTATTAATGCAAAATACCAACGCTGGATCCTGCCGTTAAAAACAAGACAATTTGCAGTTTTAAGTTTTGTCTGAAATGCTGTTGAAATAAAATACTTGGCAATCGTAAAACACACCCTTTATATCATGTTTCTGAATAATATTAAACTTTGTAATGTAATATAATGTGTAACCAGCTATTAGAAATTAAAATGGGATTCCTGCACTGGCTTATTTGTAGAACGAAGGCCAATACACTGTTTAGTTTGGGTGAAGTGGAAGCCTTAGGGCATCCTGCAGGCAATTCTGGTATTTATTTTTTTATTGCTATCGTTAAAAAAAAACAACAATAAGCTCTGCTTCTCCTGCACAAAAAATCTCTCTAAACGTTTTTTTAAAAATATTTTTAATAGTAACTGTTAAGTCTATTTTTATTATTTAATCATTTTAAAAAATTGTTAGGTTTTTAATTTTTGCACTCTATAACTGAAAACCAATTAAGTACCAAAATAAATACCTGATTTTCCATCATTTTAAGCCAAATTAAACACTGACCGTTTATCAACTCACAGCACAAAGTTACCACTGCTGGGTCCTTAAGCAGGACACCTTTTATAACCCCAAATTGCTTGGTTGTATAAACATTGTTCTAATTAAAGGCGTCTACCAAATGTAGCGGTTACGGTGCTGGTCTAATACCATAAAAACCGGGGTTCGAATTTGCATCTCCACCAAACAACCATTGTGCCCCTTGTGCAAGCTCTTAAACCCCAACTGCTCAATTATACAAAAGAAAAATTTAAGTTGCTCTGTATGAGAGCCAAATGTTGTAAAAGTAATTGTATCATAATTTAAGTCAAATAAAATTTAATTGCATTGACTAAAATGTAAAGCCACCAATCACAGTTCATCACGTTTAGCATAATATTTAGGAGTGTGAAGATATAAAAATTAAATCCTACAAAAAACAGACCTGCAGGTAACCATAGATCAAGTTAATGAGTACCAGAAAGCTCCGTTATTATAATTTAATTATAAGGACTTACTGTCTAATTTGTAAAGATATGGACTATATTCTTCCATAAGGCGAGTATGGATCCATCTAACAGCGGTGTTGTTTTTAGGTGGAACATTAACATGACACCTCTACTTAAAATTAGATGGCAAATTTTATGATGACTTTATCATTCTTATAGTTTCTTTTTTGTGCTTCTAATCTAATCTAATCTAGTAATAATCACAAATTGGCTCAGGTTACATAGCAGGGGACCTCCAACCCTAGTGCAAATCTTCTGATTGTACAGTGAATCCAGGATATTATATGAATTTCTAGCTTTAAAATGATGTTCAGTTTGTTTAGTTTATTTGGCCCAGATCAACAAAGTTAATTATGTATTTGGTTCTGTTGGGCTTAGAGGCAGCGGGATACCATAACAAGCTGCATATGGGTTTAATTATACCAGATGAGACTACTAAAAAGTTCTTGAATGAGAGAGTAGTTATGCTTCATCATTTCATCCTTTTTAATTCAAAAGGACTTGATATCAAGTGCTTATCTGTTACTAGAATTATAAATAATTTTGCAATTGTTATGTAACTTTGTTTTTCATTGCTCAAGGTTTTACTTGTAAAATAAAGATGATAATAATAATAATAATAATAATAATAATAATAATAATAATAATTTTAAAAAGAATTTGCGTCAAACCACACGACTTACAGTTTTGGATCTGATTAGATACGTTTGGTCTGAACCAGAGATTGTATGTATATGGGGTCGAACCCCATCTTATTAGTCTCAGTCTGCTTGTTTGGTGCACAGCATTCATACTTATTCAATAAACAGTACTAACCAAGCAATCGAACCAGATTTGTTCTCTCCTTCTCCTGCCTTTCGGCTGCTCCCGTTAGGGGTCGCCACAGTGGATTGCTCTTCTCCACACTACCCTGTTCTCTACATCTGCCTCTTTAACCCCAACTACCTCCATATCTTTCTCATCCATAAACCTCCTCCTTGGTCTTCCTCTTTTCCTCCTGCCCGGCACCTCCATCCTCAGCATTCTCCTACGAATATACTGCATATCCCTCCTCTGCACATGTCCAAACCATCTCAATCTAGCCTCCCTCACCTTGTCTCCAAAACATCCTACATGCGCCAT
>JAOTRA010082934.1:0-12702 GCA_026260255.1 Pseudolaguvia tuberculata | reverse complement strand
GATCCCGGCCGGGATTCGAACCTGGGACCTTCTTGTTGTGAGGCACCTGTGCTATCCACTGCGCCACCGCGCCGCCGGCAAATTTTCATTATTTTCAAATTTCCTTAATCAGGCTCCTCCTTTAGTGATGCAGTTACCATTATTTCTGGCTCTCTTTTAATTGTTACTTAGACTACCCTATTGATGCAGGGCCTATTGTTTGGTGGCAGTCATGTAATTTTCCATTAAAACCAAGCATAATATGATTTTGTTTTTAAAAATGACGATACCCATATATAAGTCCCCTTTCTTCCGGATTTTTCACACTTTGCTTGTTTTCAAACCAAGACTTTACTTCGCTGCAGATTTTATTTACTCTTCCCTTTTATACATAGGTTTTATGTATTTTTGTTGTTGTTATTTAAACTACTTCTAAATTATATTTGTGAAATCACCTATTCAGTTAAATTTTTAATGATTTTTATCAGTTCACACTAGAATCACCTATTTTATATATTTTAATGATTATTTTAATGAAGTACTTACATTCACACAGTTAGTAATTAATAACTAAGTTTTAAGTCAGTATTTTTATAGATCACCATGACAAAGTGGTATGCACTTTTTCTAGACCAACTCATCAATTTGCGCACGTTGGAATGAAAAACTTAGTCTTTTCAGCCCAAACCTGTGATGTCACAGTGCAGACTGATCGTGCCATTCTCCCCTCAACCTGTGATGTCGGAACACAAACTGATTCCACTAGGAACCCTGGGCCTTCTGGAGTCAAAAATCTTTGCATACAATTCCCCCAATTTTTGTGTCTTCTCTTCCCATACTATCACCACCCTTGTTTTCGGATGACGACTTTTCACCCCCTCAGTCATCTTCCTGCATTCACTTTTGTTCTCTCCCGCTGTTGCTTCCTATGATCTCTCATTATTTTCTATCCGCTTATCCTGGACCAGTTTCATTCATTCATTCATTCATTCATTCATTCATTCATTTATTCATTCATTCGGTCATTCATTCATTCACTCATCATACCCACTTATTCCCTAATTCAGGGTCACGTGTGACTGCTGTGCCTATCCCAGCACACATAGGGCGAGAGGCGGGGTTACACCCTGGACGGAAGTTAATTTTGTTGTTTGTGAAAAAGGGGGTTTTGGAAAAAAACAATTTCCGCTCACTCTTTCACTGTGTTGGTAGTAATTATAGTGGTAAGTATAGCTGCCTGACAATGCATTAACATAGTGTTGGCCAACGCATGAACGTCGTCTTGGTGTTTTTAATCCTCCAGGGGCAACTCAGTCAAAAGGGAATTAGGAGAAGAAAAGAGAAAGAAAGCATTGCTAAATTCTTTCTACTTTCCGGTTTGTTCTACAATTGGTGAATTGCAGCTAATTGCTGACAAGCTATTGTTCTAGGGAAATTTAGTTTTTTTGTTTTATTTACATTTGGGTAAGTGAGTAACATCATGTTATGAGCAAAGTTGCTAGCAAATGCTTTTTGTGGGAAATTAAGATGCTCTTTCCTGTGAAATGACAGAGCAAAGCTGAAACTGAATGCAACACAAGTCACAACAAGTAACAGCTGGTTTCTGCTCAGTATTGAACCGGAGATATTTCACGTGTTTGGCGAACGTGATAACCACTACATTACAGAAACCTAGGTACCCTGTAGTGGAAATGTAACAAATTAATAATCCGCTCTTATTCAAGGCCAAGAAATTCAACCTAATCTTAAACTTTGTTTTGTTGGTGGTGAACCAGAAGCTTTCAGGAAACTCTAACTTCACTGCCATTTTTAGTGCATTGGTGGTATAGTGGTCACCATAGCTGCTTTTCAAGCAATTGACCATGGTTGGATTCCTGGCCAAGCTTGAATGTAATCCAGGTATTTTTTACTGCTTTCGCGACCTCTCCATTTAAAAGGCAATCAACCCTCTCCTGGCTCTCCAGCTGGTGGAGAGATGCCTCTTAATTTTTTTTTTAAATCCACATCTTTCTTTACTAGAGAGCATTATTAGTAAATCTTCCAGGTACCATGGTGTAATCGTTAGCACTGTGAACTCATCCAGTGGTCTGAATTCAAATCTTGGTGGAATCTATGTGTCTTTTTTATGTGAAGTTAATGAAAAGGAATCATGAGACCTAAAAGAAATTGATGGCAACCATTTCCTGGCAGTCCACCTCCCATAAGAAATAGATGTCTTTTCAAATGGCTCAATGTTGTAGTTGTTAGCACTATGGACTTTGCATCCAGCAGTTCAAGTTCAAATTCGCTGCAACTTGAGTGCATTTCGGTATGTGGATTGATTAAAAGTGAAATATCTTTTGTTATGAGACTTCAATACAATCGAAAGGGATAATGTCCTTGCAGCCCAAATGCCATTGGATAAACTTCCCATTAAGTTTTGCTTTTTATTGCAACTGGTTCCATGGTCTAATGGTAAGCATTCTGGATTTGGAATCCTGTGATCTGAGTTTAAATCTCGGTGGAACCTGTGTCTCTTTTGTTATGCGAATTCATTTAATATTAATAATAAGCGGGTGATAAGATAAATGAAGGAATTCGTGATGAACATCCCGTTGAATGTCACTTGTCTTTCTTACCAGGTTCCAAGGTGTAATAGTGAGCACTCTGTACTTAGAATCCAATGATCTGAGTTGAAATCTTGGTGGAATTCTGAGTCACTTATTATGTGAATTCAATGAAAAGAAGTCAGCTTGATTCATGAGACTAACTAAATTGACAGCAACCATTTCCTGGCGTCCAAGCTGCCGTATAAGTCCCGTAGAAGTTCTCGAAATCTACATTATTACTAGACACCTTATTTACCTGACTATCCTGGTTAAATGGTCTAATGGTTAGCACTCTGGACTCTGAATCCAGTGATCTGAGTTCAAAGCTTGGCGGAACCTTTGAATCAATTGTTATGTCACTTCAATGAAAAGGAGTTAGATTTACTCATGAGGCTTTAACAAACTTGACAGCAAGTGTATCTTGGCGGTCCAGCTGCCATAGAAGATGTCTCTTAGAATTTCTCAATTTCTCATTTCACATTTGTCGGAGGTAGTAGCCTAGTGGTTAAGGTGTTGCACTAATACCAGAATCCCACCTCCACCAAGAAACCACTGTGTGGGCCCTTGAGCAAGGCCCTAACCCACAATTGCTCAGTTGTAAAAAAAACAAAAAAACAGATGTAAGTCGCTCTGGATAAGCGCGTCTGCCAAATGCCTAACTGTAACTGTTTTGTAACAGGTATAACAGAAAAAACTCCCTGTTACCGAAGGGCAAAACAGAAACTGAGCTTGGTGCTAAGTGCCGCTCTGTTTTGTGTCGATACATTCATTTTCTTGCCCGCTTATTCCCGAATCCGGGGTCACAGGGATCTGCTGCGCCTATCCCAGCACACAAAGGGCGAGAGGCGAAGCTACACCCTGGACGGGTCACCAGTCCATCTCAGGGAAACACATAGACAAACAACCATTCACACACACATTCACTCCTATGGACAATTTAGAATCACCAATCGACCTAATCTGCATGTTTTTGGACTGTGGGAAGAAACCAGAGTACCCAGAGGAAATCCACGCTAGCGTGGGGAGAACATAAAAACTCCGCACAGAATGATCCCTGCCCGGGATTCAAACCCGGGACCACGACTTTTAAAGATTCCTTAAATAAATGACGACTGGTAACAAAACTCATTCATTCGGTTAAGAAAACACATTGATACGTGGGGGTACAACTCTGTCACGGCTGAAAAGACTAATATAGCTTGTGTATACTATAGACTATGTTTATATTATATAGACCAATATAACTAATATACTATATACTAATAAAATACAATTTGTGCTTCTTCGTCCACTAAATCATATTCAAAGGACATGCCCTGATCTGTCACCTCGCTGAAAGCAACTAATCGTAAACTAACCCAGATCCGGATCAGGTTATGTTCAGAACGTAAGTTGCTAAGGCGACTTAAGCTCTCCTGAAAGATACCTCCATTTATTTAACCGAAAGCTGAGGTTATCTGCTTCTTTACACTCAAGCTTACCCAGGTATGTCACATACCCTGCTTTCTGAAATACCCCTCAGCAGAATTTAGAAACCTTTAACTCCTCTGCCATTTACAGTGCATTTGTAAAGCGGCGAACTGGGCTCCGCCCCTCGGGCAGCATCAGCAGACGAGGCTCCGCCCCATGCAGTGTCAACTGATGAGGCTCCGCCCCCACGCTGCAGCAGCTGTCACAACATTACGGACATGTTTGGCGTTGTCGTCCTGGCAACTAGGTTACCAGGGCGATGACAAAATATTTATAGTCACGCGCTAGTAGCGCAGGTGTTGGTTATTGGCAATGTACGGCGTGTTTCGAGTTGTGTATGTTTGTGGATATCTTTGACTTTGGAACTTTGGACTATTCAATGTAAATATATATTCTCGTTTTCTGTTTTGTGTCACAGTGTGTGCTTGTCGTTTTGTTTTGTTTTGTTTTGTTTACGTGTTCACTTCTGTATCACTGTATATATAGTTATATGCACTCTCACCTGTATAAATAAACGTTCACCCTTTACTGCATTATGGATCCGGCTTTCTTCTCTGTGCTTACGGTGTCGTATACAGCATTGGTGGTATTGTAGTCAGCATATCTGCCTGTCAAGCAGTTGACCCAGGTTTGATTCCCGGCCAAAGCATTAATGTGATTATGCTGTTTTTACGACAACTCGTTTTAAAAGTCAATCGGAAACAGAAACGAGGAAGTAAGCATTGCTGCATGCTTTCAACATACCTTTTATTGTCAATTACAACCAATGTCAGAATCTCGGGGACGGGGGAGGGCATCCCTGAGGTGACATTAATGGGAAGGTTCTCTTCAAATTAAAAAGCAGCAATCAATACTAAAACTTTTTAGAGAAAAACTCTTACTCAATAAATTGAGATCTCAGGCAAAAATAAGAAGGAGCGAGACACTTATCTTTATTTGGAGCAAATAATCAAAGACTTGAAAATCATAAGCATTGAAAACCCTTGGAGGGGTCAGTCGTGTACACGATCAAGGGCAACAACACACACCAAACACCATACCCTGATGCGCACCCCACTGGCAAGATTCCCCCTTCTTAAATAGCCCACTCATTTGAATATTCATAAGTCAGTGCCCTATAATACCCAGTATATCAAACATCTCTTGTCTCCTCCCACTTCATCCCCTCATCTTTTGGCTCCTCCCCTTGTCACACTTTTTCCCATGCAAAATGATGAATCTATTCGGAGGTTCAAGGTCTTGTAATTTCCCCAAAAAAACCACCTGGAGACCATCACAACCTCTTTTGTCAGCTCTTCATTCACTGCATCCTAAAATGCTATGTCTTATCATCCTTTTATTTCATTTAGTTATAATCTTTTTTAGAGCTCAATTACCAGTTTTTAATAAGGATCAAGCTTTTAGAGGCCTCTAAGAATATATCTATTGTAACATAAATAAAGGGATCGGATCCATAATGTGAGGACACTCTTTATTAAAAATCATAATCACAAACAGAAAGCAAAACAAAAAGACGATAAACACGATGGCACGAGAACTGAACAAAACTCTAAACTTAAACACAATCATAGTCTAAATCAACAGTCCAAAACATATAAACATTACTAGTTATTGCAAGACTTATCTTTACTCTGTGAACACGTAGACACATTGAAGCACACACCGGTGCGTCGCCTAAGATAATGAGTCAACGCTAAATAAGGGGAAGTAGGTATGTAAGATTCCTCACGTAATCCTTTCCTCAATAGAACGCCTCCTGGCGTCCCAAGAGCAACGCCCTAGGAAACAAACCAACTCAAATACATACAAACAAAATCTCAAACATGGTAAATGAACTTTCTGAATGGCAGCGTGTGCACAAGGCGAGGTGCTGCGTCTCTCCAGATTTTGCAATCACATTTAGTTACCTTTCATTTATTTATTTTATGCTACCCCTAATATGTATATGTTATAGTTAGTTTATGATTAGGTTTTTCATCAAACTATATATCTCTAATTGCTCACGCCTATTTGCTCACGCCACCCTTATTTCTAAGCATTTTTCCAACAAGCGATCTGTGATAAATTTCTACGGGTGTACATTGATGTACGCTTTACAGTCACTCACAAACTTAACACATTTTGATGGGTTACTGTTGAGCCTTTCTGGAAACACACGCTTTCTTTGATTGATGACGTGTGACAGCTGCTGCACCTGAGCATGCTGCGCGGCTGTGGGCTGGTCAAACTCCACAGCCGCCAAAACCTGTGCGTGTCCCGCTAGATCTTTGTGATGTGAGTCAATATGTAACATAAATAATGGGATCAGATCCATATTGCTGGAACACTCTTTAATCAAAATTATAACCACAAAGACAAAGCGAAACAATAAGACGATAAACACGACGGGACGAAAACTGAACGAAAGACTTATCTTTACTTGGTGAACACATAGACCTTTGTAACATTGGTGATTAATGTGTTTTTACATAATAATAACTGTTACTAGGCACTTGTTAATGCTTTCTAAGTCAGCTTATTTCTAAGTCAGTTACATTATTTATTTTCCAAGGTAATTTCTAATATAATCACGCCTATTATATTTATTAGTTCTAACTTGCTCTAATTTAGTTCATTTTCTCTGCCTCCCCAGAAAGCCTTGCATGGATGCTGGCTTACATCACTGCATATCCCTCCTCATACCCTCCACCTGTGTGTGTACGGTTTAAAGTAAATTATTATGTTACATATTTAAATTTCTAATCCCCTTAATATTATCTACTCCTAATGAATAAAATAAAACATCTAATCCCATAGCATACAACCTTCTGATAAGCTAATGATATCCACTACACTACAGAAACTTCTGTGCCATAAACAATAATTCTAACAATGCAATCTGCTCTCATTCAATGGCAGGAAAATTGACATAATCTCATCTCATCTCATTTTCTACCGCTTATCCGGGACCGGGTCGCGGGGGCAGCAGTCCAAGCAGGGATGCCCAAACATCCCTCTCCCCAAACACTTCCTCCAGCTCTTCAGAGAGAACACCAAAGCGTTTCCATGCCAGCCGAGAGACATAGTCCTTCCAGCGAGTTCTGGGTCTTCCCCTAGGCCTCCTCTCCTTGGAGGCCTCCGGAAGTCATCCGTGACAGATGCCCGAACCACCTCAGCTGGCTTCTCTCGATACGGAGGATCAGTGGCTCTACTCTGAGCTCCTCCCAGATGACCGAGCTCCTCACCCTATCTCTAAGTGAGTGCCCAGCCTCCCTGTGTAGGAAACTCATCTCAGCTGCCTGTATCCGGGATCTTAATTTTTCGGTCATGACCCAAAGCTCATGACCATAGGTGAGAGTAGGAGCGTAGATTGGCTTTGCTTTGCAGCTCAGCTCTTTATTCACCATGACTGATCAGTAAATGGACCGCATTACTGCATAAGATGCACCAATCCTCCTGTCAATCTCTTGCTCCATTCTTCCCTCACTCGTAAACAAGATCAAGAGATACTTAAACTCCTCCACTAGAGGCAAGCTCAAATTACCAACCTGAAGGGGGCAAGCCATCCTTTTTCAACTGAGAACCATGGTCTCTGATTTGGAGGTGCTGGTTCTCATCCCGGCTGCTTCACACTCAGCAGCAAACCGCCCCAGTGCACATTGAAGGTCCTGGCTTGATGGAGCCAACAGTACATCATCATCTGCAAATAGCAGAGATGAAATCCTGTGGTCCCCGAACCTGACTCCCTCCTGACTCTGGCTGCGCCTAGAAATCCTGTCCATAAAGATAATGAACAGGACCGGTGATAAATGGAACAAGTTTGACTTATTGCCGGCAATGCGAACCATGCTTCTACTCTGTTCATACAGGGACCAGATAGCCTTTAACAAAGAGCCCCGAACTCCATACTCCCGTAACACCCCCCACAGGAGACCACGAGAGACAAGGTCGAAAGCCTTTTCATGATCCACAAAACACATGTGTTCTGGTTGGGCAATTTCCTATGAACCCTCCATCACCCTAAAGAGGGTATACAGCTGGTCCAGTGTTCCACGGCCAGGATTAAAACCACATTGTTTCTTCTGAATCTGAGGTTTGACTATTGGACGAATTCTCCTCTCCAGTACCCTGGCATAGACTTTCCCAGGGAGGCTGAGGAGTGTGACCCCTGTAGTTGGAACACATCCTCCGGTCCCCTTTCTTATAAAAAGGGACCACCACCACGGTCTGCCAGCCCCAACTGCCAAACGATGCTGCAGAGGCGTGTCAGCCAAGACAGCTCCACAACATCCAGAGACTTAAGGTACTCTGGGCGGACTTCATCCACCCCTGGTTCGTTGCCACCAAGGAGCTTTTTGACTACCTCAGTGACTTCAGCTTTGGTGATGGATGAGTCCACATCTGAGCCCGAAGACATGGTGGTGGTATTGATGTTATTGAGGAAATCCTCAAAGTATTACTTCCACCGCCCAACAGTGTCCCCAGTTAAAGTCAGCAGATCTCTGTAAAAAGTGTTGAAAGAGCACTGCTTTTCCCTCCTGAGTTGTCAGACAGTTTGCCAGAATCTCTTTGAGGCCGATTGATAGTCATTCTCCATGGCCTCATCAAACTTCTCCCAGACCCGTGTTTTTGTCTCTGCAACCACTTGTGCTGCAGTCTGTTTGGCCTGCCGGTAACCTTCAGCTGTTTCAGAGGCCCCACAAGCCAACCAGGCTTGATAGGACTCCTTTATCAGCCTCAACAGGCACCAGAGACTTTAAGACCACAGCTCAAGGCATCTGCATCAACAATGGAGGTGGAGAACATGGTCCACTCAGACTCAATATCTCCATCCTCCCTCTGTATCCGGTCGTAGCTCTGCGGGAGGTGAGAGTTGACATTCCTTCTAACAGGGGACTCTGCCAGACGTTCCCTGCAGACCCTCACAATACATTTGGGGGTGCCAAGCCTGTCTAGCTTCCTCCCCTGCCATCAGATCCAACTCACCACCAGATGGTGATCAGTTGACAGCTCCGCCCCTCTATTTACCCGAGGTTCCTAGACATACGACCGGAGATCAGATGATACAACTACAAAGTCGATCATTGACCTCCGACCTAGGGTGTCCTGGTGCCATGTGCACTGATGGACGCCCTTATGCTCAAACTTGGTGTTTGTTATGGACAAACTGTGACTAGCAACAGAACACCACACGAGTTCAGATCAGGGGGGACATTCCTCCCAATCACTTCCCTCCAGGTATCACTGTCATTGCCCACATGAGCGTTGAAGTCTCCCAGTAGAATGACATAGTCCCCAGTCGGACTACTTTCCAGCACTCCTTCTATAGACCCTAAAAAGGCTGGGTATTCTGCCCTGCCATTTGTCCCATAGGCACAAACAACAATGAGAAACCTATCCCCAACCCGAAGGTGCAGGGAAGCAACCCTGTTATTCACTGGGGTAAACTCCAACACATGCTAAGCATACGCTGGGGAGCTAGAATCACGCCCACACCAGCCTGCCGCCTCTCACCGTGGGCAACTCCAGAGTAGTGGAGAGTCCAGCCTCTCTCAAGAAGTTGTGTTCCAGAGCCCAAACTGTTTGTGGAAGCAAGCCCAACTATATCCAGTTGGTACCTTTCTACCTCCCGCACAAGCTCAGGCTCTTTCCCTCCCAGTGAGGTAACATTCCATGTCCCTAGAGCCAAATTCCGTGTCCGAGGATTGGGACGCCAAGGACCCTGTCTTTGAGCGCCACCCAATCAACAATGCACCAGCCCCTTATGGTCCCTCCAGCAGGTGGTGAGTCCACAGGAGGTCGGTCCCCCTTCACTCCTTCGGGCTGAGCCCGGCCGGGCCCGTGGCATAAGACCCGGCCACCAGGCACTCGCACACGAGCCCCAATTTGTGTAATTTCACGTTGTAAGCAAAGTTGCTAGCAAATGTTTTCTGTGGAAAAGTATTGTGCTTTTTCCTGAAGAATCACAGAACAACAGATGAAAGTGGATGCAAGGCAAAAACCAAAAAGCAACAGATAACCACTACACTACAGAAACTAGCTGTAGACATGATCATTGTGTTTTTACTGTTTTTGCAACAACTCATTTTAAAAGGCAATCAGCAACAGAGAGGTGAAAGAAAACATTGCTGCACGCTTTAAACATATCTGTAAGGAATTGGTCTAAGTCCCTCCCTCATAGTTAGCATCTTCATCTCGGATTGGTCAACCGAGGTGCTTAAGCTTTGGATTCACTTACTGTGACGCGAGTTATTGAAGCTTTTCGTGAATGAACACTTTTGAGGTCGCTCGTGAACCTGACTTTGATTTCTCTCTTGAACCGGACTAAGATGCAGGGCTTGAACCTAAGGGTATTAGTTTTCAATTGCTTTCGTCCTTTTTTTTCCCCCGATGTGCGCATTACGTATTGATCTTCTGAGTTTACTTCCCTGTTTTAGTTTAATATTTTCTTATCCTGCCCTTTGTTTTGAATAAAATGTGTTTCACCGCATCATGGATCCGGACTTACTTACCTTGTTACAGAATGACTGGCCAAACAAGGATCCAGCTCAGTGGGGCTTCCCTTCAGTTATAACACACACACTAGCCCTGCTGCCTGCACATGAGTTAGCCACGACGTGGCCGGCATGAATGACTTAGCGGCTTAATGGAGATCCAGTGACGGGCGCTCAGTTTGTAACACAATCCCGGAATTATTTTTCAAGTTTCCCGCACGCTCTTCCCACGCCCCGCAAGAAGTGTGCGTTCAAGTTTCTGTGTTTGGGCGGTAAAGCACTAGCCGCAGTGTCCGCGGCTTAGAAGATAAATCCGTGCCTTAGCTTCGATGTCGACTTCCTACTTGCTCAGTTACTTAGGGTGTTTACACGTGACACTGAGGAGGAGTTCAATCTGGTTAAGGCGGCCCGGATAAATGGATGCATGGAGTTCGCCTATGCCCCGTTCGTTGGGGAAGTCTTTGTTTAGTCTATACAGGTTGAGGAGCGTCTGCTCAGTCCGGTGGTGGTCGAGGGCCCCCTCTTTGGCCCCTTTGACCTCTTCAGAGTCCCCTTCGGCCCATTTAGTCCCTTCAGAGTCCTCTTTGGTTCCTTTAGAGTCCCTTTCTGTCCCTTTGGTCCCTTCAGAGTCCCCTTCAGTCCCTTTGGTCTCTTCAGAGTCCCCTTCGATCCCTTCAGTGTCCACCCCGGTCTCTTTAGTGTTCCCTTCAGAGTCCCCCTAGTTCTATTCAGGAATGCCTTTGGTCCCGGCTACCAAGTCCCTTTGGTCCATGCTATCGAGTATGCTCTGGTCTCTTTGGTGTCCCCTGTAGCGCTTTCAGTGGTCCCTCCGTTCCCCCTTTTACACCCACAGTGACCCCCTCTTTGGAGGCAGGAAGCCTTATTCTGCTCCCAGTTTGGAGGCTAGGGAGCCTCGTTGGGTTCTTATAGAGGCCTGGAATCCTCGCCCAGATCCTGCCCCTCAAGGATTATGGAATATCAGGACTATAAAGTACAGTAAAGATTTGGTCCAAGCCCCTAACTCATAGTTATCGTCTTCATCCCGGATTGGTCATCCGAGGCAATGATGCGTTACTTAAGCTTTGGATTCGCTTACTATAACGCGAGTCATAAAAGCTTTTTGTAAATGAATGCTTGTGATTTCTCTTGCGAACCGGACTATGATGCAGGGCTTGAACCTAAGGGTATGTCTTTCTTGTGTTGGTAATCCGAAAAGTATTAGTTTTCACTTGATTTTGTTCTTATTTTTCCCCGATGTGCGCAATGTGAAGTTTCGATGATAAGTTTACTTCCTTGTTTTAGTTTAATATTTAGCTTTTGTTATCCTGCCCTGTGTTTTGAATTTCAATTCAATTCAATTTTATTTGCATAGCGCTTTTTACAACAGTTATTGCCTCAAAGCATCTTTGCAGAATGAATGATAAACAGATGGATGATAAGTTTGTCCCTGATGAGCAAGCCAAGGCGACAGTGGCAAGAAAAAACTCCCTAGAGTGGGATTAGGAAGAAACTGTCAGAGTGCGAGGGGGGGCAGGATCGGGAATGAGAAGCGCACCCAAACCCAGGATTGGCGGATATAAATTATCCATTTAATTCAAGAAACAAGGCAAAAAGAAAATAATAATACACACGAACGTGACAAAAGAAAATACCGTAAAAGAAAAAAAAAGGGCAGGAACGAGACGAGAGGAGAGGAAAACGAGACGTGGACATGAACAAGAACTAGGCTTGGCTTGGCTTGGCTTGACTAACATGAATTCAGAAAAAAACAAAAATGATCCAACACCAGTGAATCAGCACTAATCAAGACTCAGCTACCTCCTCTCAGCTGCACACCGGCAGCGTGCTGGAGACGCTCAACTGAGAGGAGGACGTGCCAAAAACCTTGAGAGGAACCAGACTCAACAGGGAACTCCTCCTCATTTGGGTTGAACAGAAATTAATGTGTATGTGTAAGTGTAAGTGTGGGTGAAGCAGTTCTGGTAACTGGAAATGGGCTGACCTCCAATGTCATTGCGGAATGTGATGACCAGGCCGATACAGGTTGCTCCCGATCCAACGTGGAGAGAAAATGTTTATATATTGTAAATGGTATTGAGGTTGTAGGATACTAACGGAGTTCAGTGCAGGAAAGGACTCCAGCAAAACTAACTAGTACAGCCTAACTAAAAGGAGAACCAAAGGGAGGCACA
>JAOTRA010082908.1:0-12704 GCA_026260255.1 Pseudolaguvia tuberculata | reverse complement strand
GAGGAAGACCAAAGAGGAGGTTTATGGATGTGGTGAAGGAAGATATGCAGGTAGTTGTGGTGAAAGAGGCAGATGTACAGGACAGGGGAGTGTGGAGAAGAGTGATCCGCTGTGGCGACCCCTATCGGGAGCAGCCGAAAGGAGAAGAAGAAGAATTCTAATGGACTGACCCTGACATGCAACCTTACCTTATCAGGAGGATATAATAAATATGTTCATTTTTAAGCGTCACCTTTTGTCTTATTATCTTCTTTGTTACGTTTGAAAATAAATGCTATAGATCTTACTGTTTTAATGCTTCGTTATCATTTTAGACCACAAATTGACAAGATAACTGTTGACCTGCAATGTGATTATACAAACAAGGAGTTTTGTAATGAAGGTAAATACCAGGTATAAGGGTATTTTATTATGGACTCATTTCTCATCTGTTTTCACCTATCATTTTCACTTCATTTTATTGCTTAAGTCCACTAGAGAGCTGTATGTGCCAGAATAGCAGGGAACAATATGGCACCCAGCTGTTACTATACAGAATGGATAAGGACATAATACAATATTCTCACCAATGCAAAGGCAGTAAACAAAGATTCAGGTATACTATTCTGTATTTTTTGAAAGACATTTGTTGAGAAGGTTGCATTTGGAATCCAGTTTCTTCTTTGCTCTTCTATTATATGCTTTTATTGAGTGTAAGATATTAAATTCACACACTATACTATAATGGTGTTGGCGAAAAAGGTACCCAAAACAATAAACCCACACAAATTAAGATCTAGACACACTTTTAGTGTAGTTGGGTTACAGCCCTAATTTGTTATCATTGATACCATGGTTACTTTACCCAACCAGTTGAGATGGGTAGGAATGTGTCATATTTACTTGAGTAGATTTTGGAAAGAGTCTTAATATCTGACCTCAATGTTGCTCTCACTCAAGATAATTGGGGAAGTGCAGTGGTTAAGGGGTTGGACTTCTAATTGGAAAATTGGGGTTCAATTTCCAGCACCACTAATCTACCACTGTTTCTCACTGTTGTATTAAAGAGATAATTGTTAGTCGCTCTGAATAAGGACATCTGCCTAATGCAGTAAATGTTTGTTTGATGATAGAAATGTGCTTTTACTTTGCTAAATTTGATGGTGTTCTTGCGTTACTAGTAAATGTTAATTATGAAAATCATTTTTTAAAATTTTAATAATCAGTTTCTATCATGTCGTGTATAATGAGATGGTGAGTCACATGATAGGCTGCAGTGGTTTTTTTAAAGCGTGCTCAGTTTGGAAAATAATGGCTTGAAGACCGAGGAAACACCCATGACCTGACATTCAATTAATTTTCACTCCAAATAGTAAAAAGTTATTTAAGGCGATGCCACCAATACAAGTATATCAGCCTACAGGAATTCCATTGACAACCTAATTGTTACGATATGATAATTCATTCATTCATTCATTCATTCATTCATTCATTCATTCATCTTCTTACCCGCTTATTCCCTAATTGGGTGTCACAGGGGTTTGCTGGTGCCTATCTCAGCGGACATAGGGCAAGAGGCGGGGGTACACCCTGGAGGGGTCACCAGTCCATTGCAGGGCAACACATAGACAAACAACCACACACAGATTCAATCCTATGGACAATATAGAATCAACAATCAACCTAATCTACATGTTTTTGTGAGAGGAAACCAGAGCACCCGGAGGAAACCCATAAGCAAACATGCAAACTCCGAACAGAAAGATCCCTGGCCTGGGAATCGAACCAAGGACCTTCTTGTTGTGAGGCAACCGTGCTAACCATTACGCCACCGCTCCACCCTTATTTATTACATTTATTATTTTTAGTTTTTAAAGGTTTAAATGGAAGAAAGTTGGGGTCATGGGGGGTATGCTGATGCCTCTCCCAGCGCACATAGGGCGAGAGGCAGGGGTACACCCTGGACAGGTCACCTATGGGTTAACTTTAAGATCATTAGAATAGAATAATAATTCATGTACAAACTCTCTTTGACCATGACACTATCAATGAGATATTGTACGTTGAAATAATAATTATACGTATACCACTGCTATGAAGAGTGGCTATTTATGTAACCCTAGCCTTCCTGGCTACCTAATATGCCCGACTCACATGAAAACATATGCAGAGTGCTATTCTAATCATATATGCCATGTGATTTGTGACCAGCTTTTAATACTTAAGATCTTTTCTCTAACAGCAATATCTGTGTTTTTCTAGCACTGTCATACCTCTAACAAATTTCATCACCTTAAGAAATCTTCATAAGTCCTTGCCCATGACTAATCATACACTGTCTGCAATATTCTTTTTCTTATCAGCTCTTGCTCTGCCGCTTTTTAGCCTGTGGATATGAGGGAGGTCGGGACGAGGAGACCAGGGCTGCCTGTAATAAAGATGACGACTGACAATCTGAATTTGAAGATTAATGGATTATACAGGCGAGCACTGTGCCAATGACCTTTTCAGATTGAAGGATGACTTCATTTTACCTCTGGAGGGCATGATGGGCTAAGTCTCTTGCCATCTTCTCTCTTTATAAAGGAAAAAATTAGTTGGGGAAAAATTGCATAGCACATAGAAGGGAAAAAGTATTAAAGTCATTTAAAACAGGCATACGAAATACTGTATCAGTTGAGTTAAAAATAGTGTTATAATCTCTGTGCTCAGGAGCTTATAATTTTGTGCTCAAGAGTGTAAGGCACTGTTGACTACAACATCTGAATAGAAACAAGAGATTAGAGCTAAAATTCAATAGATTTTGAGGAAAAAATGACAGAACAAAGTTATTAAAATAATTTATTAAATAACAGCAAAGCTGTGTTAATCTAATTAAAAGTTAGACATCAATAGAGCTAGCATAACGTTTATAAAGAACAAGCAAGAAGGTTAAAAAAACAACTCATATAAAGTCTTAATGTAAGGACTGCGATGCCGGAGGACTGCCTGGAGAGGGCGCCCTCGCCTGAATATCGATGGAGTGTTTCCTGGCTTTGGTAATTGGGCGTGGGCTCCCTATATAAGCAGGAGGTTCTCCGGAGTTCGATGTGAAGTATTGTTGCCCCAGACCTTACCAAGCACTGTGTTTTGGATTGACTTTGATTGATACTTGGATTTATGAATTTTGGATTTTGGACTTTGACTTGGCTTTTGGATTACAATTTGGATTTTGGCTACGATGTGTATTTCCCTGCTTTCCCTGACCCCGCTGGGGCCTTGTTGGCACAGAATACTTCGCCTATTACGGAACCAGCAGAGATCAGGACTTTGGAAGACCTCCTAGTCGCACTGAACTTTCAAGCGCAAACCCTTCAGGTCTTACAGGGGCAGGTAAACACGCTCGTCTTCCGTACCACCTCAACCAGCACCTGTGGCTGATAACCCCGCTTCTTTGCTCAACAAATACACCCTGTTTGGGTGACCCTGACAGGTGCCGTGGCTTCATCCATCAATGTCGGATGTTTTTCTTCGAACAGCCTCAGATTTCCCTCTGAGGGTAAGAAGTGCGCTTTTTTAATATCCTTACTCTCAGAACGTGCATTAGACTGGGCTGCTGCGGTGTCGGAGACGAGATATTGAAGAACTCCAACGATTATTTTATTAACCAGCTCTGGGAGGTATTCGAACACCCTGCCGGAGGACTGGATGTGTCCTCGCGACTGCTGCGTCTGCGCCAAGGAACACAATCGGCCACCGACTACGCTTTCACTTTCCGCACGCTGGGAGCTAAGTAGAATGAATGATATCGCTCTCAAGGTACTATTTAAAAAAGGGTTAAGAGCAGTGCTTCAGGCTTAAATGGTATGTCGGGGAGACTCCGATTCATATTCGGAGTTCATATGGCGGGCGATCCGTGTCGATAATCTTATGCGAAATCACCCGTCTAGCTCACCTCAGCCCCCCTCTGAGTCTGAACTAAATACCAGGTCCCGACATACCAACAGCTTTCAGGTCCCGAACCAATGCAAATCGGAACACACAAGCTAAACACTGAAGAAAAGCTGCGACGCAGGCGGCTTTGCTTATTTTTATACTGCGCGGAGCCCGGACACCGCTGCTTAAACCGTCCAACTATCAAACGGAAGCCAATACAAAAAGTAAGTGCCTAAACTTACACTGTCAAAGTAAAAGCAAGTTTATCTGTCAGAGCTCGCTTGCGGTTTAATAATGCGTTGTGTGTGTTTTCTGCTCTTGTGGCCTGAAAAGCTGGTTAAAGACTTACGTGTGCCCACTGTGCAATGTGTTCCAGCTATTCACATTACTGCCATAGACGGACACCCCATCGGGCGACCCATCACGCTGAAGACGGCATTATTATCTTTCTGACTATGCACACAAAGAGAAGGTATCTTTCCATATTTTAACACACTTAAACTTAGAATAAAGCTAAGAACAAACTGAGTGAAAGAAATATGCTATTTACAAAGTCCAAAGCTACAAAAAACAATTGAGCAAAAATAACTTATCTGATCAGATGAATGGGTCGGCGCAGTGGCATAGTGGTTAGCACAGTTGCCTCACAAGAAAAAATAGCCGGTCCC
This sequence comes from Pseudolaguvia tuberculata, assembly GCA_026260255.1. Taxonomy (NCBI): domain Eukaryota; kingdom Metazoa; phylum Chordata; class Actinopteri; order Siluriformes; family Sisoridae; genus Pseudolaguvia; species Pseudolaguvia tuberculata. The sequence continues at coordinate 8,142 of JAOTRA010082908.1, read as the reverse complement.
GGGTTCAAGGGTTCGATTTCTGGGCCGGGGTCTTTTTGTTTAGAGTTTGAATGTTCTCCCCGCCCTTGCGTGGGTCTTCTCCGGTTTCCTCCCACAGTCCAAAAACATGTACATTAGGTTGCTTGGCGAGTCTAAATTGCCCATAGGAGTGAATTATTTTTTTTTGTGTGTGAGTGGATGTTCGTCTATGTGTGGCCCTGCAATAGACTGGTGACCTGTCCAGAGTGTACCCCTGCCTCTTACTCTATGTGCGCTGGCATTGGACTCCAAGCAGACCCCTGTGGCCCCATATTATAAGCGGGCAAGAAGATAAATTAAGTCAGAGTCAAAAATACATAAACATACAAATAACTGCAGACTTTTTGGTCAAATCAGTGTCCAAAATCTGGAGAGGATTAAACAGACAGAAGAATAAAATAAAATACAGACTCCATTGTGAAGGGGACCTCTGCTGGCATGGGGTGGAATTATTCATTACAACCATGGAAGGTTAAGACAACCACAGTTTAGATCTCTTTACTTCCACTTCCCAAGGTTTTCAACTTACACAAATCTTGAATCTTTTTAGTGACAGACTGAATCTGTCATAGAGACTTATTTAATCTGCTCAGAAGAAAAAAAGGCTTTTCAGCACACACTTGAAGTGAGGAATCACCTGTCCGATCTACATACAAAATTCCCACTGGATAATAAATAAGCATTAATCAGTATGGCTAATGCTGCATACAGTCATTAGCAGAGAAATAAGCACAGTGATTGAAGCGACATTGGGAGTAAAGTCACACAGCGAAATGTGTGTCCGTTAATAAATTTTAAAACATATTTATAGCTTGTATTTATAAGCAGTGGCCAAACTAGACAAAATCTTGCTGTTTAAATATCGTCTGGATGTACTTTAGTATGATTAAGGATCATGTACAATAGTATGCTATACAGGTAATACAGTTTTGAATAAATCATAAATAGCAATTGAATAATTAAAACTATTTTCGCACATACAAAGATACATACATTTCTGCAGAAAATTTACCCATATACAGGATTCAGATCACACAGCAGCATGAGTTTATTTGAGAGAAAAAACCAATCCTTTAGATAATTGGTGTAGGCAACTTATAGTTAGAATTAATAATTATGCACCATCTGGAACTCCTTTAAATAATGACTGCAGTGTTTCCTGACATTTGACCACCACTGATATATATTTACATTTACAGCATTTCGCAGAGCAACTTACAGTTCTCATTTACATAACTGAGCAATTGAGGGGTTAAGGGCCTTGCTTAGGGGCCCAACACTTACTTGGTGATGCTGGAAATTGAACCTTCAATCTTCCAGTTAGCAGACTAACACTGCTTAGCTATCATTGTATTTCTGTTGAGGGGGCAGTCAGTTGACAATGTAGAGGTGAACAGATCTACTTGGTCAAACCCTTTCCAAATTAGCTGGATAGTCTGCAGGTGAAGCCTCCACTCTCCACTGCATGCCCACTACACACTTGAGGTTCTTGGGATGTGGGTGGACTTGAGCCTGTGTTGTTGAGTGACATGCGGTGGGTGTGTGCATATATTTTATTGTTAATGTATGCAAATGCCAAAATATTGTGCCAAAAAAAGTGTGCTGGGATAGGCGCAGCAGACCCCTGTGACCCCAAATTCGGGAATAAGCGGGTAAGAAGATGAATGGATGAATGAATGAATGAAAGATCAACACATGATTGCCCTAAATCATGGACCAGAGCCTCTTCAGGGACAACCACACTGCCAGCAATTTGATTGCACATTACACGTGGTCTCCCAGCCCATGGTGGAGAGATCTGTCCACTTCCAAGGACATTGTTACAGGGAAGTGTGCGGCATTACAGGGGAAGTGAATTGAACCTGGTGGGAATCGAGGTACTCTGGCCATCTTGAGACCCGATCATAAAGGCAGTACTGAAGCGGCAGTACTGAAACGTAACCACCTCGGCCAAGGATTATTCTTTAATGTTTGGGGTGTGACCAATTATGCAAATTATTCTTGACCAATTTAATTGGCTTTTTAAAAATATGTCAAAGGCACGTCGGACTCCCACAAGATGAACCTAGTGTCATCACTCGACACAGGAGTAAACAACAGATAGGAAACCTTATATTTTTTGTTGTTTGATATTCATGAGTATGAATCAAATTATCAAAACACAATAAAAGCATTTTGTCAAAACATTATTCGGTCATTCATTCATTCATTCATTCATTCATTCATTCATTCATTCATTCATTCAGACATTCATTCATCTTCTTACCCGCTTATTCCCAAATCCGGGGTCACGTGGGTCTGCTGGGCCTATCCCATCACACTTAGGGCGAGTGGCAGTGGGTACACCCTGGACGGGTCGCCAGTCCATCTCAGATTATTCGGTCATATTCCAAAAAAAACTTTTGTCCTTCTTGTATGTAGTAGTAAGTGGAGTAATGTATGTATGAACCAGTAATGAATGATGCTAAACCCTGAAAGAAAAATAAAACAGGATGAATCAATAATGTCACCTTAAGCTGAAGGACAACATGTACTGGAAATGTCAAAAGAAACCGAATTCGCAACCAAAAACCTGGTGTACTTGATTATTAATTAAAAAAAAACCATTACTCTTGACTTATAGATGAAATAAAATGATAGTTGATAGCTTTTCATTTTCCATAGTCAACTCATGTATGCATGGAATTTTCCCATTTGTCAGCATTTAAGTGAACTCCGTCAGTTCTGATTGGGAGCGAATGAATGTTGGTTTTTCTTAATAACAAATTACAAATTTATTCTCTGGAATTGTAATACAATCTGGTTCTCTCTCTCCTTTCATTTGCTTGTTTTAATTTCCCAGGAGTTCACAAGAACTTGAATGAAATCTAGTGTGTCAAAATGAAAAACAGAATAAAAATCTGCCAAGAGACTTTGCTTACTCAAGATGAGTTGAAAACGTGCTTTTTTACACACGATCAACCTGGCGCACTGAAAATTGCCACCTAATACAGTGTTCCTGAAATAGCTTTAATAATGGTTTGCTTTCTACTAGAGGAGGGATGGCTCATGTGTTATTTTTTCACACCATTTAACAAAAAAATACACATGTAATGGGTTTGTACATGTGTTAGTGGTTAGCACTGTATCTCTCTAACTCTAAATTGCCCATAGGAGTGAGTGTGAGCATGTGCATGTCCCTGTGATGGACTGGATAGAGAGATTGGTAAGGCTCCAGCAGACCCCCGTGATATAGACATATACAACATATAGTAAAATGTTTTTCTTTGCATATTCCACCTTGAAAGGTTGGGGTCAGAGAGCAGGGTGGAGCAAGAGTGGTAAAGGGGCTTTCCTAAGGACCCAATAGTAGACTTCCTGGTCTCCCAAGCAACAACTCAGCGCTTTAAGCATTTGAGCCACCACTGTCCCTTCTATCTATTTGTGTTGCTTCTTCACAATATCTATTAGTAAGCTCATGTGTTACAAGTTTCCATTTTCTGACAGAATAAAACAGCCTTAAATGTATATTTAAATATTACACTTTTATTCCGTTATGTAGTAATTGGACACATTTTAAGATTAAGTGGTCAAGGTAAACTGCTAAGTGGCCAATCGGAGTATGATTCCCAACACTACCAAGTTGCCACTGATTGAGAGACACCTAAAAGTGTCCACTATTGAAACTTTTGTCATTCACCCGCTTATTCTTTAATTCGGGGTCACTGGGGTCTGCCGGAGCCTATCCCAGTGCACATAGGGCAAGAGGCAGGAGTTCACCCTGGACAGGTCGCCAGTCCATTGCAGGGCACTATCAAACTTGAATAACATTTTGAGAATGAATTGTCTAACTTGAACTATTAAAAAAAGACATGAGGAGAAGAAAGACTAAAGAAAGTCTTTGTCAGATCATATCATATCAAATCCTTACATTTTTTTTCTTCAGAAAGGACAAGCAGGTAAAGTGAAATTGATTTTTTATCAACTCAGATAAGCATTGCTCAAAATAATTTAATTTCATGCTTCAGGGAATAAACCAGTGTTTTCCTTTGATTGCTTCTTCCTCAGCTTTTTGAAGTACAAAGCAAACCTAGGCAGCAATAAAAATTAACCTTTTATGGTCATGAAAAATTGCTACAATGTAAATTAAATGTAACGTATAAGAAGAGGGTAGTTAAACGAAAAGAATGCCCACGTGACATGTCTGTCAGGTTCCCGAAGAAAACCCGTGACATTTACTGCTCAGCTGATTAATGACATTTAACTGAAATTGAAAATGTAAACTGGCTAATATTAAAAAAGAGAAAAATGTCAAAGTTCTTCCTAAATGAAAAACTGCTTTGGCATTAAAAAAAAGGTGTATATTCTTTAGTTCATTTTTCTGTTTCCGCAACATCTGTGTTGGTTTTCTCAAAGTTTTTTTTACTACCCATTATAAATATTTTTAAATACCTCCTCCTTTACCAGCTTCACTCATGGATCCATTTTGACTTTTTACTTCAATGTATATCGTCTGACCAGTGCAGCTAACTAGCCATTTGTAGCTTCTATGCAAACTGTAATTTATAAATCATATATAAGTGACAGCATATTTCGACAGCATATATATCACTTTGAGAGTGTTTGGACATTTCAGAGCCACCGTACAAACAAACTCAAAATTGAAAACCACTACCACATTTCAAGTATTTAGCAGTCACTTTTATCAGGAGCAAATGACATTTATCTCGCTTATACAAGAGAGAAATTGAGGGTTAAAGGCGTTGAAGTGGTAACTTGGTGGTACTGGGAATCAAATCCGATCTTCCAGATAACAACCCAACACCTTAACCACTGAGACCTTCCCTCTTCCCAATAACCACCACTCTTGGGGCAGTGGTCGCTCAATGGTTAAGGTGCTGAGTTGTTGATCGGAAGACCAGGAAGACCTGGGTTCAAGCTCCACCACCGCCAAGGAAGACCTCGGCTCAAGTCCGCCACTGTTAGGTCCTTGAGCAAGACCCTTAACCGTTCCTGCTCCAGGGGCACTGTACAATAGCTGACACTGTAAAAATCAAGAATTTCCCTCATGGGATCAATAAAGGATAAAAAATACCGTACCCTATTGCTTGATTGCTTGATGGTTTCAATGCCTGCTCCTTTTGGAGCTGACTGCTCCATTGTCCCTTGCTGGTGGACAGAGGACAGGAGAGAGAATCAGTCATAATAGTGGCTCTGAATTGGCTGAACTAAATTTGGTTTCCAGACCAAAAAGACTGCTGATGGTCCTACCCTGGCCGATGGCCGTCAGAAGGGATCTGTTGTCTCAGACAAGTGGCACATTATGGCACCCCATAGATAAGCTAAACACTTTTAACAGTGTGTTTTGGTGACATGTCAATAATTTATAAGTTTATTATTAGTCCTTGCTAGCTGTAACTTTTTTCATTTGCAGCATTTGGCAAGTTTAGTTGTATTAGTTTTTGCTGCCTATTTTTTTTAATCTGTAGTTGCATCAGCATTCTGCAGTATTTTGTTGTGATATCATGTCTTATTTCATCTGCTTTGCTAGTCAGTGTATCAGGCCCCTATCAGAGTTAAAATTTTGCACCGCCTCCCTGCTGTAATTGACTATATTTTAGGCATGTATGATTTAATGATGTTAGCATTTTCACAGTTGCAGCAATCTTTGCTAGATTAGCTAGTTTTTACCTATGTTAACATTGGTAACTACTTTTCAGCACATCATTCAACATTGTTCAAACAATGTGCTTACTGTTATGAGAACAGTTTTTGTTGACTATTACTTTAATTGCATTAGCAATATTTGCTTTTAGCTATATATCCCCTCTTGTATTTGAGCAAATGAAACAAAGGCAATTGGCAAAGCATCAAATTAGCATGTGTGTGTTATAAAATAATGCCTTCTATGCTGCAAGTACAAAATCATATGCTAGGCAGATTTGAAAAGTCTGCATGTGGCCGGTTTGTCGCCTGCTAACTCGTTGAAGCGTATGCGTTACACTCGATTCTGACAGCGAACAAGGGTAAAATCACATTTTTTATGTAAATGCAATGACAGTAAGCCAGATGCCTGTTATCGACCTATTAACGGGCTGATACCATCCTTGGTGTGCTAGTTTAATTGTGTTGCACATAATTGTGTTGTAAGATAACAAACATGTCTGCTGCTAAGTAAAACACATTCCAGAAAAGTCTTAATTCGTTTGTTTGTTTGTTTGTTTGTTTGTTTGTTTGTTCGTTCGTTCGTTCGTTCATTCATTCATTCATTCATTCATTCATTCATCTTCTTACCCGCTTATTCCCTAATTTGGGGACATGGGGTCTGCTGGAGCCTATCCCAGCTCACATAGGGCGAGAGGCAGAGGTACACCCTGGACACCAGTCCATCGCAGGGCCATTAAAGACAAACAACCATTCACACACACATTCACTCCTATATACAATTTTGAATAACCAATCGACCTAATCTGCATGTTTTGATCCATCCTTTCTTTCTTCCTGTCATGTCGGGAGCGGGGGGTGGGATCGGGGGTAAGGAGTGCACCCAAACGCAGGATTGGCTTTTGGTGTAAATAATAAAATAAAAAAGCAAAAACAAGATCAAGAACTCTAGAAACTTAATGAGATGAGAACAAAACGAGAAACAGACTTGACTTAACAGGCTAGACTAGACTAGACAAGACAAGATCAAAAAACTTACAAGATCAAGACGAGATTTGGGAAAACAGGGCAAAAAGGCAAAAAAGCAAGACGGGCAAGACGGGCGAAAAGGGCAAAAAAGAGCGTAAAGAGCATAAAGAGCAAGAAGGGCGGGAATTGCAGAAATAGCGAAAAATGGCAATGATCCAACAACCCTAGGAGAAATGCTGCCGGCTTATAAAGCGTGCGCAATTAGCACTCTGGCAGCGCGCTGGGGACGCTCATCACAGAGGATGGCGTGACACTTTCTTTCTTTCTTTCTTCTTATCCACTTATTCCTTAATTTAGGGTCACGGGAATCTGCTGGAGCTCATTCCAGTGCACATAGGGAGAAAAGACAGGGGTGCATATGTTCTCCTTTTTTAAAACTATGTAAGCAGTGGCATTTCTGTTGTACTGGGAATGTATTCAGAAATTGAACTGAAAATAAAAAATTCTACATTTAAAAACTGACTATGCTTATAAGAAAACTGTACAATTATATATTGTATTGACACATTTTTTTCAATGGCTTTCAATGGCACTCCTTTGTTACCCAGGCGGTGTGTTTGGGGTCATTGTCATGCTGAAAGACCCAGGCCATGTTTCATGTTTTTGCTGATGCAAGGAGGTTTTCACATAGTTTCATCTAACGATAAATTGCCCCATTCATTCTTTTCTTTACATGGATCAGTCGTCCTGGTCCCTTTGCAGAAAAACAGTCCCAACGCACAGTGTTTCCACCCCCATGCTTCATAGTAGGGATGGTGTTCTTTGGATGCAACTCAGCATTCTTTCTCCGCCAAATATGACAAATATAATTTTTTTTTCAGTTTTGTTTCAACTGACATTATAACATTCTCCCATCCTCCTATCCTCTTCTGGATTATCCACATACTCTCTAGCAAACTTCAGACGGGCCTGGACATGTACTGGCTTAAGGGGTGGACAGTGGGGGAGGAAAAGTTTCGCCTATGTGCACAGGGATAGGCTCCAGCAGACCTCATGACCCTGAATAAGGGAATAAGTGGAGAAGATGAATGAATAGGTTAATGGTTAATGAATAATGTCAGTCTGTCATATTCTGTGAAAAACTATGATTAAATTATAAAGAATTTTCACCTGTAAAAATGTTATGATTTAATATCTAAAAAAACCTGACTTGGTGTTACAACGCTGTTAATTTAACTATTGCTTGCGCAAAGTGCAGAAATCATTAAAAATGCAGTTGACAGGCTGATAATCAGTGTAATAGAAACGACAACATGAATAACTGAAAATTTCCAGCATGCAGCACTACATCAGTCATTACTATGACACATTGTAACCAAAGCATGTCAAATTCATGTGCAATAGAACCACAATGTGACTATTTTAATATTTAAATGAAACAGATGTTTATGTTGCTTTTAACAGACAGCAGCACCATTTTCTAGTCTTGTTAATGTATCTCATATATATATA